>WEIV01011484.1:9791-26810 GCA_013390005.1 Calyptomena viridis | reverse complement strand
CGCATCCCGGCTGGAGAGGGGGTCCCGCCGCGCCGGGGGAGCGGCTGCGCCCCTGGGCCGCGGGGCCGGGTGGCGCTGGGGTGACTCTCCGTCATTTCCTCCCTTTATCGCCCGATCTTCCCAAGAATGCTCGGCATGACTGGGAACTTGCTCAACGCACCAGAAATGTCCGTCGGGGGGGCTGGAGCCGGGCCGGGGACACAATGGACTTCCTCAGCTGCCGGGAGCGGGGGAAGGGCCGGGACGCGGAGGGGACGGGGGGCCCCGAGCGGTGACGCTGGAGAAGCCCTGGAGCCCCCCAGCACATGGGGGACTTGGCCGGAGCGATAAATACTTTCGTCACTTGCCAGTTGCCGACCCCGGTGGTTTAGAACATGTTCCACTGCACAGAATTTTGCTTAGTTTAACTTCTGAAACTACTTAGCCGGCACGGGCAAATCCCTGTTGTCAACTCCAACCTTCCTGACATACCAACATGCTTCAAAAAGACCAAATATTTTGGTTTGACCTTCACAATAGCTTCAAAAAGAACATAATGCTTCGAGTATGCCCAAAAGTATTGCTTGTGGGATTTTATACAAAGTTTAGACAATGGGCTTTTCATAAAATCAGATTAAGTTGTCACAGGCATTTAAAAGTAACAATATGCTTTGTAATGTAGATGCAAAAGTGTTCCAGAAGGAACAACTTTATATTCTGTCCACTCAGGGGATACTACTTAAAATAAGCAAAGAATTCAGTGTATACCTATTGATATTTTTTCAGCACTTTTAGCACACTGAAATTCTGAAAAATACGAAACACTTAATGAAGCATAGGAGACACGTGAAAAAGTGACAGTTTAGAAGCTACAATATAAAAGAATTAACAAAAATCAGACAAATACCTTGCTGACAGTGACATTTTCTGCATGATTGTATTTAAGCCCCACCATTTTAGCATCTAAGCATTCATTATTGGATAAATCTTAACCTGTCACCATTGAGGTCAACAAAAGCCCTTGCAAGTGACTTCAGCAAGAGCAAAATTGGAATTTGGAAGGCTGACACAAAATGTATTCCTGGAGAAGCATCACAGGCGTACTCTTTAATTACACTGATTAAAAAAAATTACCAGAGTTCTTACTACCCTCATGACCTAAGCCATCGGGATTTTTTTCAGGCTGTCAGATATTAAGAGGAGAAATCAACCTTTTCTAATGCCGCTGCACTACTGACAATCGATAAGCCAATTCTGCTCTAATTCTGAACACAGAACAGAGCACCAGTAGAAGAAATCTACTTTGCTCTCAAGCTCCAGGTTTCCTTCCACATTGTCTATCCAAATATACCTTCTTTTCAGATTGCATTTTAGGCTTTTTTTCCTGGCAGTTGTGTCTCCTGGCCACATCCTCTGCAGGGCTGCTGTGGTGATCCTGAAGATCCAGGAGGATGCTGTGGTTGGAGGAATTAGTGACCCACATAACAATCAGATGGAGGCCTGTGCTGTGCTGCCTTCAGACCTGTGTTGTGCGGTGTGTCTCTGCAGGACAAACTTTGCAGCCCATCATACTAGAAGTCTGCAGGTAGCTGTCACTCAGTACCAGCAATTACACCCATCTATACATCCTTGTCTTTATCTAAAAGTGCAGCAAGAGCTTTCCATGTCAATATGCTTTCTGTTTGACATTAGAAATAGTGGACAGAATTGTTGTCATATAAGAAGATCCAGCAGTTTAAATTATACTTTAGAGAGGCACGGTGCCTTTCTTACTCAGATCCTCAAAGACCAGCAGCTCCTGGTGCAAACCAGTTTCATGGTGTTTGTGCTGCTTTCCCCTTCACATACAAGTCTCATTTAATTGCTCCCAATTACACCTCCAACTCATTGGCCATATGGTTTAGCCCTGGGACAATCATTTGTCGATGTTTCATCCATCACTAACTGAAGGAGAATTAATCTGCTTAGTCCAAATAAAAGGCAGTTGCCACATCTAACAATTTCAACAAGATCATGTTGGAACTAGATGATCTTTAAGTCCCTTCTAACCATGGTTCTATGATTCTATGATTCTATGATCATGACTCTTGACCAACCTCCATCATGTTACATAATATACAAGAGTATGAGCAGGTCAGATATGAATTGTAGAAGTTAAGATAGGAAGGATGATTTGGTTCATTCTGTGAATTAGTGCAGGATTTTAGATTATTATTAAGCCTGCCTACCAGTGCCATGATAACTGTAAGAACCTTCCGTGTCTTTCCTTAGAAATTATTTCCTCCTCAGAAATTTTTCCTGCTGTTCTGCATTTATTTTAATAATTTAAGCCCAGGCTTTTTGGCAGTATTTTTTTTTTCTCAAAATGTTCTAAAGATACTTCATGTTAAATAGGTATTGATTTCCTTTTATTGTTCTGAATACAAACCGAATATGCTATTCCTTCCTTTGCTCTCACAGAATCATTAAGGTTGGAAAAGATCTCCAAGGTCACTGAGTCCAACCTTCGACCAATCACCACCTTGTCAACTAGACCACTAAATGCCATGTCCAGTTGTTTCTTGAACGCCTTCAGGGATGGTGACTCCACCACTCCAATGCCTGACCACCCTTTCAGTGAAGAAATTCTTTCTGATGTCCAACCTGAACCTCCCCTGGCATACCTTGAGGCCACTTCCTATTGTCCTTTTGCTGGGTGCCTGGGAGAAGAGGCCGACTCCCACCTTGCTCCATCCTCCTTTCAGGTGGTTCAAGTGATTGTGGAGAGTAAGGTCCCCCTGAGCCTCCTCTTCCCCAGGCTTAACACCTCAAGCTCCCTCAGCTGCTCCTCATCAGACTTCTGGTCCAGACCCTTCCCCAGCTCCACTGCCCTTCTCTGGAGACACTCAAGCTTCTCAATGTCTTTCTTGTATGGAGGGGCCCAGAACTAGACACTGGATTTGAGGTGCAGCTTCACCAGTGCCAACTACAGAGGGACAATCACTTCCCTAGTCCTGCTGGCCACACTATTCCTGATATAGGCCAGCACATTGCACTGAAGAGCAACTCCAACATCAGTACTTTTGCCTTTGCTTTCATTGTGTCTCAGCTACATTCACATTACATATGTACCAATTATTGGGTGCACTCTAAAGCCGGTACCCACCAGTTTTAGAAATAACATTTGTATATCAGATGCCACGTAGTGCTTTCCACAGCTGGGCAGCCAAAATAGCTCTGCTTCTAGGGAGAGAACTGGTTGGCATTGGAAGCTCAGCTTCCAGGTAGAGTGACACTATCCCCTATAGAGGTGAGTCAAGGAAGGGAACAATGGCATAGCCTGCAGACTTGCTTGGGAATGGATGATTACAAGTTACACATTCCCACATGCAAACATGACGTCAGTTTAAAAGTATTTCTCATCCAGGAAGTTATTAGTATGCCTGTGTAAAAGCAATGCACAGTGTGTTTCTCAGCAGGCTCACTGTCTTGCTACTGTGTGTCTTGTCTGTGATAGGTTGACCAAATGCCACAGTGCACTCACCAGACACTGCATAAAGCTATGTCTTGTAAAAAACCCACAAGTTATTAAGTAATATTTTTTATGACAATTCAAATTGCATACCACGGGCAGAATAAACAAGAGATTTTGGTCAAGTATTTGGAGAAAGTCAGTGCTGTGCCCACTATGTTGATACTCAAACATCCTAAAAGCATTCCCACGCAACATATGCAAAAATCAAATCAACTTCTGTTACTAAATAACATCGACACTGATATTAACTGGAAATAGTACAAACTGCAGCTGGCAGATGTCTTTTAAAATAATACTTAGGATACAAGAAAGCTAGATGTATATCTAGATCGAAAGGATGGCTAGTGTAACAAAGCCTAACAAATGTGGTTTGGTGACAATAACACATGGGAAATAAAAAACAAAAACAAAGTAAAACAAAACAAAAACCACAGACAAATCTCCCCACCCACAAACCAACACCCCCATCAAAACAAAAAGGAACAACACATACACGCAAAATTAATTTAAAGCCAAAATTTCCTTAATTTTGTTCTCAGCCTAAAATGCGTTTATATAAACTCTCCAAATTTAACAGATGAACACTTTAATTGAACTACTAGAATTGTTACTTGTCTTTAACTGGAAGGAATAAACTTGATGTCTATTGTTAGAATATCCTTTTTCTGAATGAGAAATTGCTAGTAGGAGCACAGGGATTATTAAAGGACAATATGTTTCCTTTGACAGCAGGAGGACGGAGCACATTGTACCAAGGACAAAAACCCCTTTGCAGAATCCATGACGTGTACCAGAACGTGGTACTCGCCTTTCGCACCGCGGACATTCCTGAGCGTTCGTTCATCGGGGTGCGGAGTGCAACACCAAGTTCACCCCACTCCTCCTGATACGCTCTCCTTGGCACAAGACCACGCGCGGGTGTCTCATTGCCTCATGGAGCGGTCTGTGGGAATGGCACAGCTCGGCAGGGAATACACCAGGAATACAACGCTGTATTCCAGGTGTGAGCCCCGCCCGGAGCAGGAAACCTCTGCATCACAGCCCCGCGCATCGCAAAGGAGCCTCCTGCACTCGTCATGGCTGTGCTCAGCTCCGTGGCCGCTCCTGTGCGGGGAGGCTTCAAAAGCCTTATGACCTGTGAGTTATAGTTATAAACCAGTTTAGAAACTCATATTTGAAAGAAAAGGACTTTATTTGAATTGTAAAGTGCACAAACTCAGACTATGCAGGAAAGGAAAATTACGCATCTACATCTACAACTCTATTGTTAGGCTGCTCTTCAGGATGTTTGAATTAAAGGCAAAAAAGCTTAAATGGATCTTGTTGGATTTTCTTAAATATGTACATGTAAAGAAATCATGTTAAATATACTGAGAAATTAAGCTTAAACAGAGTAAATACTACAAAAATCTACTAACCTAATCAAGACTGATGTCTTCAAGGCGCCTCCTATGTATTTAAAGGCAACAAGTTTTAAGGCCTAATTCTGGAACAATTGGTAATTTGTATGAAAAGTTCAGCCAGGATTTTTTCAGTATCTATAAACTTTTTTTTTTCTCTGAAAACCAGCAGAGGGAGACAGGTTCTTTTTTACTCCTAAAGAAAGCAAAAAATTGTATTACGTCCTCAAAAATGACAGCTTCAGAAAATTCACTATAATTTCCTAAATTAGTCTTGCAATGCCTTTCCTTGGTAACTTTGAGCTCTATTATTAATACTCACTTTTCTTTTTCTTAGTTTTTATCCAAGCTTACTTAGATTTGCAGACGTTTAGTCAACAATATGTTCCCATTCATATTTCACTGTGGACTTCTTTCAAGGAGAAAAGGGGTATCAGTGTTAGCAATGAATGAAAGAAAAATCAGACTGTGATTGTGTTTTTTATTGTTACACCGTTATGCAACAGTTTGTGTATGTTTTCGGCATGTCTAAGGTCTGCATATGGCTCTCAAAACCTATACAATCATTTCAGCTGGCTATATATATGTGTTATATATTTAAGGATTAACTACAAGAAGAAAATTCTGCTCTACAATAAAGCTCACAAAAGCAGCTGGTGATAGTTTCAAGTTCAAGTGAAATATTCCCCTCGGTTAATTTCTTAGGACTCAGGTCCTGCTTCACTAAACGGGAATTTAGGCATTAGAAGCCAAATTATTACTACAGATGTTGGCACAGAAACTTAGGTATGTCCCACACAGTTTAGGCAACATTCTCTACAAAACGACATGACAGAGCATACATTTGAAATTCATAAAATATTTTTCATGTTTACCCCCATTTTTTCAAATAAGTTATGTCCAGAAAAGCTACTAAAACAGGGAAATAAGCAGAAACAATTTAACACATTTCACTACTTGTTTTACTGTAAATAATTTGTGATAATTTTTTTTTTCCATATAACTCCCTTTTACAGATGGTTTATTTAATCAGAGAAGAAATTATAAGAAATGGGTTTTGAATAGGATATGTTCTATGTAATATGCTTGATTTCTATAATTTGAAGGTTTTAAATAAAATGAAGCTTCCAAATGTTCCTAAAATAGAGTGGAAGAAGGAGAGTTAGAAAACACATGCAGGAACTGTGTCAGTGCTGCAATGTACTCAAGAGGTACTGTGGGATAGTTGTTAGTCTGTTGCATGCCATGGTAAGGGCTATTAATGTAAGAATGATGCCAGAAACACCTGAGTGAGAAACTGCGGGCAACAGGATGCGTGCCTGGAAATAGCAATCATTCCTTGGGCAGAGATAATTGAGGTAATTGGGAAGCCTTCTGGCATTTAAAATCCCAATCACAGCAAGTCATGCTTAATCAGACATCCAAAGGCAGAGGATGATAAAACTTCATATTGACCACTCACTCAAATTATCCTGCATCAAAGAATTTAAAACAAACAAACCAGCACTACCTGTAGGAGTCTTACACAAGAGACTTCCACAGTGATCTCTTTGGAAGGCTGCTGAGAGGCTACAGGGTCTTCTCTCAGTTGCCTAAATTCCTGCAGTTCCATGGGAGATTCAAGCCCTTCCCAACTAAATCTGGTGTTTCCTTTCTGGTATAAGTTAATTGCACCAAGCTTCTTGTAGTAACCTTATGTTCATCAGTAACACAACTTCACAGTTCTTTAAGCATTCCAAGCCAACGGAAATACTCTACTCTTATGAAAATATTTAACAATTCCTTATGTCCTGCATTTATATGTAGTCACACAGTGTATATTGGTGAAATTATCCTATCAAGTAAATTCAGTGAGGTGTTTTCATATTCCTGTCCAAGTCTGAATCCGTCATGGCTCTGGCCCTTAATCTTTGTATTTTTATATACATTTTTTGTAGTTTTTATAGGGGAAATTGAGTACACAATGTGTTTACCGAAGGATATTTGTAAAACCAGTCTTCAGGTTAAGGGTCAATGATCCAAATTCAACAGATTTTATCTAATAGATATCCTGGAAGCAACAGAATTAAATAGGCATCTTCTACTTAGGAATGACAGTCATGTAACAGAAGAGCACCAGCACATTATTCAAAAGGATTTATTGCTTTTCTTTGCTATTTGCAGTCATGAACAGAAAGACACCCATGCTCGAGGAACTAAACTGGACAGAGGTTTAACAAAAATGATTTCTGAGTTAGGTGGAATACTTTTCAGATGGGGTTGCAGTAGTCAGCTCCCAGTAAAAAGAACCCCACAACATCAGAAGCTGACAACATTAATATGTGTCACAACACTCTCAAACAACTTGATACAGAGCTTTTGCATGTGGGAGGAAGAAAAAGCAGTGTGTGTTCATGCATGCACAGCTTACTGAGAAACTCCAAGGAGGAGGACAGCTGATTGGCACACTGTACAGTTCTGGCCTACAGTACAAACCCTGTCTCTGTGGATATTCCATCCATGAAAATAATTCTACCAAATGTACCACAAACTTTGTCTGGATTGAGCTTGTGCACCCAGGTGTGGGTGTGCAGAATGTGTTGGCAATGTCACTTCTTGTCTTCCAAGGTGTCAGAGAAACCACCTGTCAGCAAACCTTATTGGGAACCACAGGCATCCTTCTGCAATGAAACAGTGACACATGAGGCCACAGAGAAATATGGCACTTGCCCTAAGTAAGCAGAGCATGGACAGTACTGAAGATAATGGAAGTATTAATATTAATAATATTAATAAACTGCTTATTTTCCAAATATAATTGTGATACGAAGTTTTGAATAGTAATTTGCCTTTGCCTGAGAAATATACTCCATAGTAGCTGAAGGACACAGGTAAGGGAATGACACTTCAGTAGTGCCATTGGGTAATTCTGCCTATAATACCAACCTAATCTGCTACAGTACAGCAAGTATTTATGTGTGCGTGTGTGTGGCGAAAGTAAAGAATGATCTAATGGCTCTTAGAAACTACTAAATAGAAACACTTTTAGCTACCTCATTTCAAATAAGTCTCAAGACTTTCAGAAAAAAAATTAAATTGTGTATGTGTTACCTGCAAATATTACTTCTATATGAAGTGAATATTTAACTAAATCCCAAGCCTTTCAGAAAAACCTATTAAATTGTGTGTATGTCACCTCCAAATATTACTTCTCTTAGAGTACTGTGTAGTCTTTTGGGAGAGCAGAAATTAATCATCCAAGTCAGGAATTCCATCATTAAGCATGGCATTGAGCATAATCTTGGCTTTGTGTTCAAATCAATGGAAGTTCTGCTCTGGTTTCACTCAAAGTACAGACTAAAAACCCAAAATTATGTTTGCTTCATCCCACTTAAACCAACACAGGAATTCACCTGCAGTGTTTTGGCATCCCCCAAAGGTACCTGGCTGAATCCTTAACCTGTGAAAGCTAAGTATTAAAATACCACACTAATAAAAAATTAGATCCTCCAGCAATTTGTTAATTGTCTGTTAGCATGGGCATACTGTCTTCCTTAGTCTCATATTAAAATCAAGTCCAATTCTTGGTCATGAGACTATGAAATAAAGTGCCCACCTCCTACCTAATATTAAAAACCTTTGAAAATCCACAAGGTTTAAGTCAGAAAAGCCAGTATTTTTCTATTACCAGGTGAGACTTAAAATCTGAAAAATGATTTAACATGCTAGTCTTATGAAATGGCCCAACCATGCAGTGAAGTATTATGAATGTAGTTCCTGGCTACTACATCTTTCCAGAGCAGCAGAGAATATGCAGTACTCATCATCCCTGACCTCTGTCTTTGGCTGAGAGAGACTTTAACAGCTTGTTCTAAACACAGACAGAAGTCGACTTTTTCTTCAGCCCTGAAAATATACAGAACAAATTCAGCCTCAGAGAATTCCCTGGATATTTTTGAGTATGCATGCAGCTTTCACTAAGGGGAAAGGCACAGATTTGAAACAGATGGGGTTCTTTTTTTTTTTTCCCCGCTAATTTTATTGCCATCACAAATGCTACAGTTTGGAATAATCAGGCTAAAAATCCTATTCTCAGTTATACCACTTCCACATCCCTATTTTTTTCTCACATCACTGTTTCATGAACTCTGCAGTCAATGCAGTTTTCTTAGGAAATGAACAGATAGCCTGACAGCTGTAGAGGGCTTACACTGAAAGCATTTAAAGAATCCTTCTTTAATCTGATTTTAGTGGAAATTAAGCTTTACTCATTTTCTCTTTGCACCGAAATTAACAGGGTTGATCTCATGTAAAACTAAAACATCCATGGGAGTTTGGAATCTGTTATGTCCAGTATAAAAAGGTATTATTATGTTGCCCAAGGGAGGCAGGGAGGGAGGCAGGCAGGCAAGAAGGAAGGAAGGAGGGAAGGAAGGAAGGAAGGAAGCCAGAGCAAAAAGCTAAAACTATCTGTTTCTGTGACAGTGCGTCTCATAATGTAATTTGTTAAGATTCCATCTGACCCCTCAACAGAGGGGATTTGCAGCAAACCCTAGAGTATATCCAGCCCCTGAAAACCAGGCCACATGGTGGGATGTGGTTAAGACCAGAGCTCAGGTATCCAGCTTCCCACAGGCTCATCCAGAAGTATTAGACTGTTTCCAGAAAGTCCCTTTTAACCCTAAATTACTTCAGAAATACTAATAACTTTTTAATCTCCTTTCAGATATCACAATTTGGAGAATTCACTAACCTTTTGGAGTTAGTGCATGACATTTTTTCATGGAATGACATTTTTACCCTTTCTTAATTAAATATATAGGTTAAGGAGACTCAAATAAGCCTGCTAAGTTATTTCATCATCTACCATTTTAGTGACCAAACCCAAGTAATTTAGGATGAAAACAGACTTTTACAACATGAAAGACCCTGCAACTCATTAGAAACCATTAGTTTAAAATAAAGAACAAATATTGTGTTATGCTTTCAACTAAGTGCACACATGGAGATTAGAGAAGACTAATAGAGCATGACTGGCACCTTTGCAAACACAGGACTTCAAATAAAAATACAATGCCTGCCTAATGGCAAAAAAGCAGGCAGACAGATGTGATGACAGAGGTAAAGCCTGTAGGGAAAGTTGTTTTTTTAAAAGCCATATTTAAACTGTTTATCCCTCTGTGACCATTAAGCACTGGAAATTAATGTTTTGGACTGTTGTAGTAAAGAAGGATTTGAAAGAATCTGATGCTGATATCTTCACTGGCCTTGAAAACCCTGAAATTATTAAATAACTTGACTGCAGTCTACTACTCACCCTTAATGATACACAAGTCAAAATATTTTGATGCAAGACATCAATTCTCGCTCAAAAATTTGAGTCCTATGAGGGACTCTATGTCTCTAGTCATTAATATGAAGGAAGTTTCACCTTGACCAGATAAAGCCTTGAGACTGCAAATATCTAAAAAAAAATCGTGTAGTCACTTCAGTTGGTAAAGTTCCTTAAAATCTCAGAAAATAGTATTAATTTAAAAATAACGAGGGAAACAACATCAGTTTCCATCTCTGCAAGTACAGTAATTTCATTCAACATGGAAACTGCATGATTTGTTGCATAGATTGGGGAAGGATGACCCTTCAGGAGGATTTTCAGGGTCTCCCCCTATTCCTTTGGACCAGAAGTTTTGGAGGGAGGCTCAGACATGCCAGAGGAGAGATGAAAAGGGACTGCTGCAAGGTAGGCCTTCCAGTCCTCTGGTAATGAGGCAACTGAACCTGCCCCATTTTTTAGATGAAGTTTTACATTGCAGCTTGGGGTTCACAGAAACAGTTTACTAACACTTTTACAACAAGGAACAATTGCAGAGCACTTTCAGATAGACTGATGAAAGCTTTTACCTTGTATGTTACATTTTTATTGGAGGAGGGTATAAAATATGGAAGGATGTGGGAGGGAGGCCAGAAGATGTGGCAACATAAAGAAAATAGAGTCCAGAAGAATTGTTGTTCTCCTGATCTATTTTATAGTTCAGTCTGTCTCTCAGACATTTCCATCCCCACTACGTTTCACAACTGTAGACACTGCAGTAATTGCAGCAAATGCCATAAAGAAAGGCAGTATTAGCTGCCTTTAATCCAATGTCAACACCAGAAAATTCAATGCTAGGAAGATTTTAGGTATTGGTTCCCAGGGCAGTTTTTCCACTTCTAAGTTGTATCAACAGGTTTTGAGTTTTATTGCCTTTTTATTTCCAGTGTGGCTGTTGCTCCCCAACCTGGAATAACTTCTTTGCTTCACAAGCTATGGCACCCTTGGCTTAATATTTCAGTATTTCACAAACTAAGTATGGACACTAACCACTGTTAAATATTTAATATTAAAACTGCCTGTAAGAAGAAACCGTGTCTGAATAATTATAATGTCATGGTCAATTAGTTGCATGATTGATTCAATGTTCAATAATTCCAAAATTATTTTAAAGGTATTACTTTTCATATCACTATTTAATTCCTGCTTCTGCAAAAACATATTCTCAAGAGTGTTAGTTGTAGGAGTAGTGGCAAACTTGGTTTTCTTTCTCCACGTGATTTTCTGTCCCCTTTGCTTCAAACTTCCCCTGCTTTCCCCCTGCCCCATGTCATGAGTCAATCAGGTCAACCACACAGCTTTTCATCCAAATTAGATCTATTGAGTTAAATAATTAGTTAAGATACAAAAGCAAATGTCTACATAAAATCACTCTTTTGAAATAAACCTCAAGCTATGCAACAAAATGTTACACTGATCTGTTACATTTTCCTACTTCAGGATATGTAATTTCTTTTGAAAGAGCTTGCATTATGATTTATTGCTTTTCTTCTGTGGTAGGTAGAAGCCTGTATTTCCATTTTCTAGACACACAGCTTGGAGGAGGCAAGAAAATTACAAACAATGCTTTTCCAATATTCTCACCCAGGCTTATTTTTATGAATACTTTTGGAAGTGCTGAAAAATATTTGCAAAGCTGCATGAAACATGTATGAATTAACAAAGAAAAAAGATCAGTGGTTGATAAAGTACAAAGGGTGACAGAAGCAGAGTGAAATAACCTTTAAGCTACTTTTATGTTCAACAAGAGTTTATGTAGGTCAATGAAAACCTTGCAAATTTCCCTCTGGCACATCGTTTGTAGAAATCTCTCTTTAAAATTTCATCAAAGAAAGGAAAAGTTGGGATGATGTCCCTTTCTGTAACAAACTAGCTCCTTGCCACAGATTATTTACATATCTTGCTCATAATACTACTTCTGAAGGGAAAGTGTTTCATCTCTGAGACAGACAAAATGTTTCCTGATGGCCAGGGTCCAAAACAACACAGGATGGAGCCGAACTTGCAACCATATCCTCCCATTCTTGTAACATTCAAATTTCCTCAGCAAGTTTTCAGGAACAAGATAATGTTAGGGTCCAACAAGGACACCAACAATACTTTTTAATAAATACTGTTTCTGTTTTTCACTGTGAGAAACAAATACACATCCAGTCTATACCTCATTGTTCCAATGAGCACATAGATACATTTTGGGTGTTGTGTGTTCAGTTTCTGAAACTGTCAATATTATCAGCAGTATTCTACAAATGTCCACAAATAGGTATATTTAATTTCAAGGTAATTAGATGAAACAGTAGACAAAAGGGTGCTTCATGCTGGGGAGGGTCTAGAAAGGCTGGGAAGGTCTAGAAAGGCTTCCAGACCCAAAATGCTCTTGCTACCCTTTGAGTCAAAGATTCAGTCTTCAGCACATTCCCAATGGAAGAGTAGCAGGGGAAAATGAATAAACTCAGATAGGCAGGGGAGTGGGGTGTAAGAACCATCTCTCCCCAAACATCTCTATGGAGCACAAAAATGAAAGGACATAAATTCTGATTTAAATCCTCCATTTTCCTATTTCTTGAAAGAACTCAAAACACACATTCACCTGCATGCTTGCTCATGCATGCTCACACTTACTAGCACACAGTGCTTTAGTACAGTGATTCATCTTTACACTCATCCACACGCCTCCCACAGCCCTTTTGCTCACACATTGACACCTGCTCTGTGTCAAATCCGTGCTCACATGTACCCACTCCCACTCATTTGGCCATACAGCTGTACCCCATTGCACTCACATGTGCTTCTACCCCATCCTTTGAGATTTTCCTTGCTGGAACAACTAGTCATTCACTCCTCAGCTGTGCACTTTGTATTTTCAGCACTAAGTTCTGCTAATGGCACTGATGATTATTTTGTATGCAATTAAACTCTCACCAGGAATGGCAGACAGAGCCCTCCTACCCTCCAGTAGATCAATGCTCCCACCCAAATTAGTGTCACCTGCAAACTTACTGAGGGTGCACATTTAAAAACCTAAAGGAACAGGTAGACCTTTGGCCTGTACAATTCACAACAACACAAGGTAATAGCACTTTTCATCCCCAATGGCTTGAGAGCAGAACTGTACTTTTCACAACATACATAGGAAAGGGAAAAGTGTGCCCTGAACTTTAATCTCAAAGATAAATCAGATCCTACCTCATCTTTCCCCACAAAACAGTTAAAAAGCTTATACTTTAACTCTGATTTACAATCCAGCCCAAAAGGTGCTATAACTTCAAAGAGCAGATGACAGTTGAGAAATTGCAGTGTGCAATCCCAAGGGAAGACAGGCAGCAATGTTCAGCGTGTACCTCTGAATCTGCCACGATTTCATGGCTTTTTTCTTGTGTTATGAAAAATAGTGACCATTTCCATTTGCCTTCAGCATGCCACTCTTTACAAGAATAGACCTGCATGTCGTACCATACAGACGTGTGCTGGATTTACACCACAACAATTCTTTTCATGTCACACTATTATTTTTCTAGGAATTCTATTACTCCTAATACTTGCTATTTTGACCTCAACTAAGCGTTGCACTAACGTCTACACAGAACCTTCTTATTACACATCCACAATCTGGGCAATAAGAGAGCTAGTCCAAAGCTTGTCATTTTGATTTAAAAAAGCCAAGACTGCCTTTTCTCCAAGGCAAATCAGTTTACATTCCTAACATATAATTTACTGCTTCCTCCAGCTACCGAGTATCATTAGATACTCTGCAGAGCTAAAGTAAAAGGTTTACTTATAATGTTGCTACTCTGAGTAATTCCCTGTCATCAGCAAACTTTCTCACATAATTTTGTACTTCCCTTTGGGAACATTTATGATAACACCGAAGCACGGAGGCCTGGTATGAATCCCTGGGAAACATCACTGCTGACTTTTCCCTCTCCCCCATTAGTCCAAGGTTTATAAAAAATAATAGTAAATAAAATTCCAAAAAACCCTAAACATCACAAGGATAAACTCCTTGGGTTGACTGCCCCTTTTTGCCCTGCAATAACTGAGTGATAATCATACGTGTGTAATTATGACAAGACAGAAGCAGATATAATTTTAAAAGACAGGCATTTCAAAAAATTACTACCACAATCTCGTAAATATCTGGTAGATACTTAGTCTTTGCCAAATATTCAGATGCTACTTATCTGCTTTGTGATGCAAATGGCATTATAGAAACTGCAGATAAGTTGAAAAAATGAATAATGTAATAAAATATTGATTTGCATGAAAAATAAAAAAAGACTGCATCAGGAATCAAGTGTTACATTTTCCTTTAATGAGACATTTATATTATTTTTTGTTGCATGAGAGATTTGTGTAATATGCATGCCCCGTATGTCTTTACCATAAGCATTTTTGTTCTTCTTTTAAAATATGTTTCCATTACTGGAAATGAGAAGCTAAAAAAGTGCTGTAAGTGATACACTTCCTGCTGCAACCACAGTACCCTACTTTTTACTTCCTGTTTTTCTTGCTGTTCATTATTATCTCATTTTAAAGGCAACCTCTCCACAGGTAAGAGTACCAAAATTGCTTGTACCAACTTAGATGTCTTATCTCCTTCTTAGGTAAGATATCATTTCTCTTCTGTCTTCCCTTTGTGACTTCTGCTTGTTGCTTCAAGTCTGAAATTATCTTTGTGTTCTGGACCAATATTAATACTTTTTTATACCTTCAGAACTGTTTTCCCTCAGTTTACTCTATTCTTTCCTTCTGAATACATTATGGGCCTTGCCTGAGTTCTGACTCAAAGTATTTTGAGGGAAGATCATGCCTATTTTTCTGTGTTTCTAAAGTAAATTTGTCAGGCGTGATTTGCCCTGGTGAAGCCATGTTGGCTGTCACCAATCACATCCTTATTTTCCATGTGCCTTAGCACAGTTTAATAGTTCCCATCATCAGAGGGGTCACTGACACAGTCCCACAAAGCTGGGGATGCACCCTACCTTGCCTCACAAGGACACTCCCCTCCTCCAAGCAAGGCTCACGTTGGTCCTGTCACAGCTTGTCCTTGGGGATGCTGTGCTGGGTGTTTAGTGATGTCACCTTGTCTTGCATGTGCCTCCAAGCCACCTCCTAGCAGGTGTCTGAGGAGGGCAGGTTCTTCCTGGAAAGCTGCAGGAAGGCTCCCACACAGATCCCGTGTTTGATTCCTCCAGCAAAGCTCTTTCTTGGAAGGGGTAAACAAGAGGCCACAAAACCTTTGTGCTTCATACAAGCAAAGAGTGAGGGCGCACCTCAGACTGAAGCCATTCCCACCTCCATGTCCTCCCCTCTCCCTTGGGCTCTGTGCAGAAGGCACCTCTCCACACTCCTATTGCAGAGGTGGGGCACGGGGAAGAAGAGACCATCCAATGCTCGGAATGTTGTTCCCACAGTGTCACTCTGGGGACCCCAGATGGGATGAGGAGGGCACTGGGGACAAGGGCTCCTGAGGGGAGGTGGCGGGTGGTCCCTGCACCCAAGGGACAGCCCTTCTCCCACAAGCAACAGGCCAGGTGGCAGTGAGCCCCAGGACACCCTCCTCCTCCTCCCACATCTGGGCATCTTTCAAGCCCACGAGCTGCCTGCAGCTTACTAAATTCCAGTGCTTCCTGGTCTCCAAAATGATAGTCCACAAACTGGTAAAGAATGCAAACTGACCATAAAGCTGTTTCGAAAGTGAACTGTAGTGTAGGAAAATGACATTTTAGTGTGGAACGGTATCTTCTAGAGAGAGAGGGAAAGGCCCGAGTAGCGTCAGCCCTAATACCGTAACAGCTTTGTTACCACAGATGTCATCACAGACAGTTTACATCCTCATTTTATTTTCAGCTGCATGACCCAGAAGCTACAATTTCAACCACTGCTTTGGATTCTTTATAATTAAGCCTCAACCCTATGGCAGTGTTGAGTTTCTTCCCTAGCCTGAGCAAATCCCACAATAATTTCTTTTTTCCTCTAATTTGTATAACGCATTGCAACAGTTTCTCAAAAAAAAAAAAAAATTAACTTGTATTTACCTTGTAAATCGGAATAACAGAAATACAATGCACAGTGATAAAAGTTCAATAATTTGTACATATCAATATTTTTCTTTAAATAGGAGTACAGTCTCTATATTGAGACACCATCACAGATTACAACCAGGATTTATCCTTATTCCAGAAATCACTGTTTTATAGGAAGTGCAGTGCATTTGCTATTACAGCTAGTGTTCACCTATCCACTAACTTTTCTGAGATTTTCTGAGCACTTCTAGTGCAGAATAAATGCCTACAGGGCATAGAAAACAATTGTAAAAAAAAAAAAATCCTCAGTTACCACACTTTGAAACCGGGTGGAAATGCACAACTCAAACCCCAAGCTTTCAGTAAGCGTAAACAAATGAGCAGGTCGAAAATAGTTTCCTAATTTGTTTAATCTGCATGGAGGTCAAGAATTCTTTCCCCTAGGGGAAAACTAGGTCTGAGCAGAGTGAGGGCTCAATCGAGTGAAAAGAAATAGCAAAAAGAAGGCGGCGCAGCCCTGGAGAAGGATGCAATACATTTTCGAATTCCCACACCTCAGCTCACGCCCGTACACGGAAATAGCGGCGATTTGCGGCGACGAAGAGCTTTGCGCAGGGCGTAAGGAGCGTGAGGAGCGAGTTGTCACTCGAGGTGCGCGGGCAGTGCCGGCGCTCCCCGGGAGCACACCGGGACTTCCCGCACATCCCAGTCCCGGCTCCCGCCCCGCGGTGACGCCAGCGGCGCGCGGCC
>WEIV01011483.1:134268-146365 GCA_013390005.1 Calyptomena viridis | reverse complement strand
AGGCAGGGAGGCAGGGAGGGAGGATATAGGATATAGGATACCTGTCAAAGACAATGTGCCCTGAAAGTGACTCACCTTTCTACAAAGGCTGTTCCTATTGATGAGTCATTCACATCTACAATGGAAAATAATAGGAAAAAGGAGAAAGATGCTGAAACAAAACTCCCACAAAAGGGAATGAAGTGATACAGAAGCCCATGACAAGAAAGTGCATTCCTTTGCTTGAAGAGAGTGTATAATAATTTTTAAAGTATTGAGTATTTTTCTGATCTGTAACAACTGCCTG
Source organism: Calyptomena viridis (assembly GCA_013390005.1). Lineage (NCBI taxonomy): Eukaryota > Metazoa > Chordata > Aves > Passeriformes > Eurylaimidae > Calyptomena > Calyptomena viridis. The sequence goes on along the minus strand of WEIV01011483.1, from coordinate 146,079 downwards.
ATACTATTTTTTTTTTGGCTAAGTTATATCAAGTGTTGGTGCAGATGCTAAAAGGAAAGGCCATATTATCATGATGATGTATCAACTGTACAGACTTCTCAACAGAGTCATAGACCCACTTCAGAGCAGGTCAGTGATCAGAACACTGGGCTGCAGAGACACCACTGAAAGACTGAGGGACTGGATATCTTTTCTCTTTCACTATTTCCATGGAATTTCATGTATTTCACTGTTTTATCTGTGCTTTAAAAAAATAAATTAAAGGATTTCAACTTTATGAGAGTAAAATTAACTGAGATGTGGGAAAAAAGGAGCTTTACTACAGCTTTTCAGTCCATAAAAGTCTCAGAAGTATTATACTGCAAGGCAATAATATAACTTGGGAAATTAATTTTCGCTTAGCCACAGTACAAACAAAACCAAATGCACCTCCAAAAAGTAGAAACAGCTTCTAAACAAGCACAAAATGTCTAATGTTATTTACAGTATTTTAGGTAATTAAAATGTTTATATGCTGCTTTTATAACTGCTAGTGCACCATTTCTACGATATTATCTTAATTTCTGTAAAAGATTAAGAGTGTCCAGCTCTTTCTCAAAACTCTCCTTTCATCCATCTATTCTGCTATACTTAGTATAATTCAAAACACAGAAAAATAAATTTACAGAAGATTAATAGGTATCCTGCTGTTTATGTTTCGTGTTCTGTTAGACAAACCACCTTTTCTTTCTAGCAAGTATCTTTTCAGGTTTGTATTGAAGAAGTACCTAAGCAGTCAATGCCAAGGAAACAGATAAAAAAATAAGAACTCTAATATTAGATTAGACTCACAGTTCAACTAGTCCTATATCTTTTCTCCTTACAATGGCTTGCCCCAACATAAAAAGCACAAACAGAAGACAAATGCCACATAATCTACCCCTCTTATATCTCCTTGAATTTCAAATACCTACAGATTGTTTTAAACTCTGAAAAGGGTGAATACAGTGGTCACCAGGCTCACATCAATACACAAAAGCAAGCAAAAAAGAAATATCTTTTTTTCCTCTGACAGGGCTTTTCATTGGTCAAATACAGTGAGAAAATATATCAGATTACATTATAGATAAATCAGATGCCAAATGTAATTTCTGAAATGGAGAATATTTTTAGACTTTATGACAGAAAAAAAAATTACGGCTTTAAAATGGGTAATCTTCTATTTCACTAAATGTGCTCCCTGACTGAGACCTTGTACGCCAAGCTTCAGCCTGAAGCAAATTGTTATAGCCCAGCTATTAACTTCTAAAAATAGGGGGATGTAATGGAAACATTAAGAAACCCACTACTGGGCAAAACCACAATACAGGGGAGGATAAAACAACACTCTTTTATTTCTTCTTCTTTACCTCATCACATTACTGCAGTTTGTGGCACTGAACTGTGCCTATGCTAAATGCATTTTGTTTAGCTAGTTTCCCTCTAAACAGCAGCTTAGGACGCTTATACTTAATACCTGTCTCCCTCTCTCTTGTTTTGGAAGAAACTTAACAGCAGCCAAATTCTTCAGGTCAGGTACTTGCCATTTGTGACTCAGTACTTTAAAATGCTGCTACTTCCTGGAAGAGAGGACAGACAGACTGGAGGATTGCAAGAGTGGTCTGAAATTAAAATGCTTTGCGAAGAGTGGGTTTTGCATTTTCAGTTGAAGTCTTTTGAGAAAAGAATAGTAGAATGAGTGTTTTTAAACAAAATGTGCAGCAGTGATTTACTTTTCTATCATGAACTGTGCATTCTCTGTGTTTTATTGCAGTGTACAACATTTCTCATCATCTCCTATTTATTTTACATTCAGCACTATAAAACCAAAGAGCACTGACTCATGAGTCAGCAGGTGGGTGCCCCTCTTCAGAGGCATTCCATGCTTTTTTGCCAAACCATTTAGCACATCTGTAGCCTTCACTAAATCATTTTTAAAAGTAATATCAGTAATAAGAGTCAGAGAGCCTTGAAAGGTATGTGTGGTATATGTTCTGCAAACAGGCTTTCAAACAAAAATCCCCAGAGCTAGGAACAACAGTAAAAATCATCTCAAAGGAGCAGTAGAGAGTGAAGAAAATGGATCTTGGTATAGAGGACATGCTATTTATGGAGGTCAATCTGCATCAATGACATAACATTTCAGGACTATTCAGCTATAAACACATTCTCATGAGTTGTGCGGGGGTTTAAGGAAGAGATCAAAAAATGAGCTCACAAAGTGAGCATGTAAGTGCTTCTATCACAAACCCTAAGAGATTACTTTTCTACTTTGGCCACAAAGAGGTATGTTGCAATCAGGGCAAAGGCAAACTGGAAAACAGGCTTTAACACTTTAGAAGAACTAACTAAATCAAGACATTCAAGTTCCAGAAAATGCATTGTAATGCAGGAATTTTCAGAAGTTTCAAGAGGAATTAGAAGCTTGCTAGTGCCTGTGCTCCTGAGTCACCTGGGCAGTCCAAAAGTCATTCCCAGTACACTTACTGGGCCAAGTTCTAATTCTGCAAATATTTCACTGCAGGCAGATACCTGTCTGAACACAAACAACCAGTTAAAATCAAGCTAAAGTCTCTTGAAGTGTGGTAAGAGGTATGCCCTTGTGCACTACCCTAGTATTCAGAATTGCTTGGATCAATCGGCAACTTCTTAAAATATTTTGCTTGCTTGTGGGGACAAAAGATTAGATTTTCAGAGCTTAAATGCCTAACTCTATTTGAACCCCACTCCTAAATCTATCTTAATCCCTTTGGTAACTCTTCGGCTATTTGACAAGCAGGGTAATAATTTGTCATGCCAGACTCTTTCCTGTTTTTTTTCAGAAATGCTATTGACTTTTGAAATCACATTTTCTGGATATTTTCTAGCATCTCTAGATGCTGTTCCCCAGTTGCTACCATACTATACATCCAATCATCTCATCGTTTCAGCAAAACAGGCTCATTTGCTTGCCCAAGAGCACGTGACAGTGTAAACCATTCTCTCTTGATTTCTGCCTATTTAGTTTTGACAATACACAGAACAGTCCCACACCAAAAAAAGTTTCCATCTCTGTTTGCTGTCAATAATATAAATGTTTATCTGTCTCCACACCCTTTCTCATTTTAGTCTGTGTTGGCACCAGGAAGTTCCAGAGAGTCCGATAGTGGAAAATCATTTCTTGTATGTGACACAGATTTTGCAATGCTTATCAAAATATTTGTTACTTCCTATTTAAAGGAATACTGTCCAGGGCTTGAAATACTACAACAGTTGTCCTGGATTTCAAAAAGTATGCATTGTGCCATGTTTCAGAAAAAGCCATCTGACTTTTACAGTTTCAAGTGTTGAAATTACTTTGACTTCTTGAGCATTTTATGGGCAATGTGTGGATGACTGACTCTTACCTGCTAGTCCTATGCCAAAAAGCAAAGCAGATGCAAGAAAGGAACTAAGTATTTTGATGGGTTGAACACTGAAATACCAGATATGCCTCATGAGCTGCAATCTGATGAATATAAGATAAGAGACATGGAGATCATAAAATAATATTGAAGACAAAATGTTGCAAAAAAGAGAATAAATGTGAGGAAAAAATATCCAGAAATCCTGGAGGGACACTGAAAGGGAATGAGAAAGGAAAATGGAGAAAATAGAAAATCCAAGGAATTTTAATGTAACAGAAAAATTCAATTGATTTTTAAATAGTTTTTAACTTGGAAAACTTCATGAAAATTAAAAAACATGCCCCAAATTCACCAGTGACGTAATTGCACAAAGCCAATTACAACAGATAGGTCTAAATCAGTTCAGTTAACTGGAAGTAATGGATACAACAAAGGTAAACTGATAAGCTAAAATATAAATAGAAAATGCATTTTGATAATAACACATTGATTAAGAAGCAGGGTTGAGAAAATTTTTTTAAAAACAGAACAATAAACCACTTTGTAGACACATTTTAAGGCAGACCAGAACTACCTGCTATATACGAATCAGAGAGCACTGCTACTTTATGGGGTACAGGCATTCATCTAAGATGTCATGCCAGCATACAGGACATTGGTCCTAGTTAGTTAGAATTCATGTCATGCCCTGTTCTTCTTTGCCTCCACTCACACAGCAGTGGTCAAAAAGACACAGGAGAGCTCCAATTCTGTGCTGGTGCTGTTCATGATCATGACAATAAAAGAGTTCACTTCCTGGCAACTGATTCTGCTCTGCAAGCACAACATAAGAATTTGTTTAAGGGAAGAAAGAAATGCTTTGAAGAGAATCCTGGAGTAATACAATAGTGAGATAAATGAAAGATCTTTGAGACAAGAATTTCCTTCTGCTAGTTTGAAGATGAAACAGTATTATCATAAACATTTCTCTTGGACCAGAGAGAAGATGACAAATACAGGAGATTTCAGCCTTACCTGCAGCTGAACAGCCAGTATTAACAGTGATTCTACAGTATAGGACTGCAATGGCTGTGTTAGCCACTATCAGAACTATTTTACTATTTCAGGCCCTCAGATTGTTCCACTGAGCAGCTACCACTCCTCACTACATCCTGCCACATTTATGATGGCTTTGATTTTTAGACACAGTCTATGTCTCTATAAAACCTTGCAACATGTACCATCATTTACATCTCTACAAACTGAGTGTTGCACATGCCAAAAATACCCACAGATTGTCCTGACAAGACATATAATTTTTTTTAACATTGTCCCTATCTATATGGAAAATATATCAGGCAAGTACAATCATCTCAGTGTCACTGAGCATATTTAGCTCCCTTCAGTGAATCCTGAAGGCAGATGGATTCCGTAAGTCTATTAGTAAAAAGCAGTAGGCAAAACATGAATGAGCATGCTTCCCATTTCTAAAGTACACAAGCACCTTAGGAGCAGTAGGGGCTACCTTTCCCTTTCCAGACAGCTGGCTGATTTGATCAGATAAAGTTTTCAAAAAGTGACTTCAAACCACAGGTGCCATTGAACACCTATTGTAAACCTATGTTTCCATTCCACTCACATATTTTTGAAACTTCCAACCCTCCGAGGTAAATTCAAACAGAAATTTGAGTGTCTGATTGTGACTGTGTCTAATCAGAGGGCCTAGAAGTTACTGAGCCACAAATTCCATGCTTAGATACTCTTTTGCACTGGAAATGCCTCCCTCATATTCCTATAGTACCTACATTTTTGATATAGTCACAGGGACACCTATGTGGGCACCTCTACATTGTCATATGTATTTGACCAAACACTGATCTTGCTGAGTGACTAAGAGCTCTTAGTATCTTCTACACTCGGGAAGATTTCTCATCAAAACCCTGGGAGAATAGTTTGATAGTACATTGAATCTAATGAATCAATTGGGCAGAAAAGAGAAAAAGAAAGAATTGATTTTTAGCTTGGTGGTTCAAACTCTCACTTGAGATACAGGAAATCAGTTTCTTTGGGTTTTGGGTTTGATGGTTTAGGATGTTGGGGTTTTGCATATACAATTATTTGTTTTAAAAGATATAATAGCTTAGAGATAGAATAATGCATTTTTTCATTCCTCTCAGACTCTTGTTTTCTGGTATTTTTTTTCAACCTGGGCTGTTGGAAGCCTGGATTTATGTTTCTGTACAAAGCTATGGCACTGGGACTGCAAAATAAGGCACAGCCCTCTCCCAATGACTGCTGTATTGACTATCCACAGAGGTCACAGAAGTCTTTGCCTGCTTCCCAGGAGAAAGAGCTGGCCATAAGTACTTAATTCTAGAAAGTTCATAGTTGACAATCTGATATCAGAGGGATTTCCAGTGGGAAATCACTGTTTTCCCGTGTTCTGGAATAAGATCTCTGACCACATTCAACTCTGTTTTCAGATTCTCAAAGCAACTAGCCTGCTCAAGCAGCTGAATCTTGTTTATCTATTTTTTGAAGATTATCTCTTTTCATTGTAGGCAGAAAATTATTGTGGATTTGCAGGAATGGGGAGGGTGCTGTTTATTTTTTGAAAGAATCTATTGAAATTGTGGACCTAGTCTCTGTATTTAATTATTGTAAACATTTATTTTCAGAAATAAATTCAAAATATCTAAAGAGCTCTTATTTTGTAACTTCTGACTGACAATTTTGCCCTCAAAGCACCAGGCCATATTTCCGTGTATCAGTGACATGTATGTTAAAAGTTGGCAGAACCCAGGGATCTGTTGCAGAAAAGAGATCAGCCTCTCCCAAGGCCGCAGTGGGGAGACCATGGCCAACTCCCTCCCTTTGAGTTTAAAGAACAAGAAGGTAGAATCTCTGTGACATTTCTACATGGATAAGCTTAAAAGGATATCCAGTTAGGTGTACACCTCAGGTGTTTTATTCCCGTGTAAAAGAGACAAGGACAGTGTTTCAAGATTAACGTCCAAAGGTGGATTTGTCTGGATAGGGGAGTCCTTAGCATGCGTCACTCTCACAACTAACCTCAACAGAGACTGGCACTAAGATCACCAAGCAGCATTTCTTTTCTTAACACATTCAGATTCAAATCTGAATCTTTTCTTTTCTTTGATCAAAATTTAAACAAACAAACACCAGCAAAACAAACAAAAACTCAAAGCAAACAAAAACAAAACCCCCAAACGGTTGCTACTGTTATTTCCATTAGGCTTAATAGTATTGTTCTGTAGCCTAACTTGCATAGGTTACAGAAAAAAAAAATATCCTGCTAACAAGCATCTAATTCTGTATGGAACTTTATCTCATTAGACCTGTATTTAAAGGTTTAGTGAAGCTATTGGTGATTATTTTTTTATTATCATAAAAAAAAATTTTCTGTGAAAAAAATCAACCAAATTTGTGTAGTTTTAATTATCATTCACTTCAGCATAAGAGCACCAAAGGAGGGAAATGTAACACTAAATGCAATAAAAAAGCAACAATGTTTGGATAATATTGCAGAAGAAATCAAATATTGCAAAGCACAGAATTACACATCAGAAATCTCATATAAATTTAAATGAAAAGTTCTAATGGGAGACCTTTTAATCCAATGAAGACATATGAATTTGCAAAGGACAATGTCTCTCATTTAAGCTCTCAAATTTGATAAAATTATCTCAGAAAGGTTTAGGTCTAATTGTATTTTCAAAAAATAACAGTTGACAGAGAAATGTAATAACCTTCTTGAAGAGAACTAAAAGAAAAATTAATTAAACTACAATGCTACAGCAAGGAAAATAAAGCTGATATGTGCCTTGTTTACCAGAGTAGAAACACATTCAGCAAAGTAGCTATTGAAACATCAAAGTTGTTTTGTCAGTATTGTTTCATCAGTATATCAAATGTTCAAGCGACTAGTTTTTGAAATATCCTTTCTTCGTCACTCGTCAAGTGTGATTATGTACAATTAATCCAACACATAACTATAAACCAATGTAACACTAACCAGTGACTTCCTGCAGATACACTCAGTGATAAATATTCATATTATTTAATTAATTGATTAGATTAGGTACTGTTTGGTAAGTGATCTGGCATTATGTCTCCTGTTAACAGCATAGATAAATTAAACACTTTATGTTTGCATAATTCTGTATATTTGGACCTTAGTATTATTTCTTTAGGATTTCTGGCAAGATTAAAAACCTGTTTCTAAATTGTTACTCTTTTTTAAGCATGTCTTAATAAAATGAATGCGATAGGTGATAATGCCTGGTGATACTATAATACTCATCAACATGTTTCTTAAATAAGTTTACATTATTTCATTTGTTTATAATGAATAAAAACTGGGAAAGTAAACAGTTTCATATTTATATGTTACTGATTATGTGAATGTCTCTCTTTCATGCAAAAGATGTGAAATTATAATTTTCCTTAGATAGAAGGAAAACAATGCTCCTTTTTAACATCATGAACTAACTGAATTGAGATTTTAGCACTTTTTTTTAATACTAACTACACTATTTCCTGATGTGATCAAATGTATGTTTTCTGCTCCCAATCTGATCATATTTTAAAAATGTGCAGGAAATGTTTGGGTTTAATAACCAAATTTCAAAAAGCACAGGCATTATCCACTTCTGTACTCTGAATTATCTGAGAGCTAATTTTGACTTCAAGCAGGCTTCTTATAAAATTAACTATGTAAGTTTTAAGTATAAAAGAATATTCTAGACTTATTCTGTTTGAATTATACTCCAGGTCTTGAAAAAATTTTTAAAGGACTTAGCTCGTTGGAAGTCATTATGCTTTTCATGGACAGTCAGAACAAACATTATTAAAATGAATATCTCAGTAAGATTCAATTATTTATTGCAGCTTTGCTTACGATACCACCTTTTTATAACACTTTGACAAAAAAATTATGAAATACTAGTATTCACAAGCTAGTGTTATTTGACTTCAGCAAAGAAAAAGATTTCACTTCGTCTCACAGTTTTTTTTTTCCTTTTGCTGTGTTTGCTAAAGAGGGATTCAGTTTTTGTGTTGAAAGGGATTTTTCAGAATTACTTTTCCAGAAGAGGATGTAACTAATTTGAAATAAACTCTTTTTTCCTGCTGCCTTTAGCCGGACTCACTGAACTCGGGTCTACAAAATTAACATTAACTTCAGGACTACAGGAAAAGCAGAACCTACAATGTCTGATAATGCTATAATGAAACAATGTGTATATGTAAGTTCCCAATGACATGCTGTCCAGGGCTAAAGTAACTGAAAATGCTTTCTCAAATTTACTCTACAAATTATTTACTAACAATAATGAAACAAAATTACTACATTTTTATAAGCAGTGTTCTTACAGGATTTTAAGATATTAAGGATTTTTCTTTTAAAGCCAAGATATTTTATAATGTCTATTTTCAAGTATGAAAGATAGTACTTAAACACGTGCTATAGACTTTCCTTGGATACAATTACTCTTCATGATATTTTGCTAAATGTCAGGGAGATTTCCTAGATAGTCCTGTTCATCACATTATGAAAATAGCCTGTTCTTAGCAGATCACAGAAATCTGAACTCAAAGGTTTCAGTCTCTACATCTTGATGAGAGTCTTAATAGACCCTGCAAAACATTCAGAAATGTATGCAATTGTGCATACATTTGTTTGTACACAAACAAAAGTTGGTGTAACCATCATATCTACAGATTAAATTCATGGAAGAAAACACAAGCTTGGGAAAAGTTTTTATGCTCAGTCTATTCTTTGGCATCCTCCTAACTTTCCTTTCAGACATGAATTTACACTTCTTATTGCTCTTCTCTCTGTTTTTCATCAAAATTTATAATCTTAAGTTATTAACACAGCTGTTAATTGCCTTACACAAGCACACATCCTTTGGTGAGGTGACATGGTGTCACCCTGGATGCTGCAACTCATCACAGCCTGTCTGAACTTACTGCTTTCTGTGGGATACAACATAATTTTCCCTCCCATGAGATAGCACGTTCAAACAATATTTTAGAGCTTTTGCACACATAAAATTTTACATATCCCTGGGTGACAGTTCACGTAAATACTTATTTTGCCTGCTTAACATTTTCTGTATTTCCTGTTCTTCAAAAGCAGTTGATGTGAAGCTCCCAGTTTATCTTTTCTTGACTTCCATATTCTGTATTGACAGAACCACTCTAAGAGAGTTACAGTGCCCTTTCCCAGAGGAGATGAAGGGGCAGCAGGATATCTTGAGAGCCACCTTTAGGATTAAGGAGCAAATGAGCTGGGAGTGGACACGCAGCCAAACTTAGGAGTGATGGAAATAAAGTAATATTAAGCATTTTGTATACTTTATTGTAAACCAGAAACTGGACCAAAAATAATTCTTATGGAAAGAAGCTACCCTGCGAGGACAAGGGTCTAGAAGGAGATTTTTTTGCAATTTATGTTTTAATTTCTCATCTCTAACAGATCTGAATTTTGCTATTAGCTACCTCATGCTAGTTTGTGTCATAATAAAACATACCTTTACAGAAACAAAGGTATTATAGTTTCATGAATGCTGCAGGAGTAGGGTTGAGGCCATGGTCTCAAAGCTTCAGATGGCTTAGGCTCCTTTCACCAACCACAATTGCACCTGTCCTCTGTTATACAAATGTCAAGCTTATTATAAATATTATTACATGACCTCTTCCCATGCAAATCTCTCAGCAAACTGGCCACTGGACACAGTAGAAATTTGGCCTGCTACTTATACCCTAAACAACGTCTTATTGAATAAAAGTTGTAGAGGGCAATCATATACACAGAGAAGAGACTGATAGCCAGTATTATGTAGAGTGGATGCCTCTATAACAAGAGTTACTCAAATTAGCATGAATTGTGTTTATTCACATCTAGCCCCAGAGCTAAATTTAAATCCCTGGCCATCATACATTTAGCAATATAGAAATAGTCATTAAATCTCAGAGATTTGGCTGGGGTCTTTCAAAGAATCAGACAACCACACCTGAGCAGCCTAATTTCTTTTCTTATTAACAGATGAATGTGATTAGTTTGGTTTCAAGGGAGATTTCTGTTGTAAAATTTTGAAAATCCATTTTTAACCTTTTAATCTCAAAAATTGATAAAATATTTGACTTTTCTTGTGAAATATGAATTTATAAATAGATTTGGAATTTTTTAGTTAGGGAAAATTGCATTTTATTTCCTTTATTTCTGTTCACAATTAATTACTTTTTATTGGAACGTTATTCTGTTATATGTTAAGAGGTGCATAATGCATATTATGTCTTTTCTATTCTATTCTATTCTGTTTTCCAGTTTCAAAATATTAGGACAAATTTGTCCTACAATAAATGGAAACATCAATTTGTAGATGAATGCCCTCTTTTCAAAAGAAATGTATGTATACAAANTAGTAATATTATATATATATATACATATGCAGACTTTGAATTTTGGTAGAAATAAACTTTATAACAAGTTTATCCTTTGCTGTGAATAATTTTCTTGTGATTTTTCCTTTGAGGGATTTAGAGAGAAATTTTTACTTCATCAAGATGGCATTTACTGGGGAGATTCAATAAAAGAAAAAATGCAACCAGTTCCGCTTTTAGATTATTTCCACCTTTGTTTACTTCATGCTTTACTTTACTACATGAGAATGGGACAGTTAATGAACTTTGACAGCACTGCAACAATAGCAACTACACCTCAGCAACCTCTATGAAAGAGACCCTAGTGTTGGAAATAATTTTTTTCGAGGTGACAATTCTGTTTTCCCTTCAGCAGATAAAAAAACTTACTCCTCAGTTTGGGTTTCATATAGCAGGTAGTACCATGAGTATTCTGTCACAATTGCATTCCCACTGTTCTCTGCTTCCAAAAGGAAGCAGAAAAGCAAAAGGCAGCCAATATAGCAGACCTTATGAATCATCAAAATTAGATGTGAAAAAGATACAGAAATTTTCTAACCAGTTTTCTATAAGTTGATCCAGCCTTGGTCCGTAGAGTATATTTTTAAGAGCTAATATCTCAAACAATGGAGCTACCACAATTGCTCCTTGAAATTATCCACAGCTAAATATGAAACATTTGTTCCTATTTAACCCACATTTTCTTTAATTCAACTGGTGGGTTTGCCTTGACCAATTAACAGATGCCTAACCAGCTGCTCTCTCATTCTCATTAACTTTCCTCAGCGAGACAAGTGAGAAAGTAAGATGAAAAAGTGGTGAGTCTAGATAAAGACATGGTGTCCTCATTTTGGCTAGGATATAGTTAATTTTCTTGCCACTGAATGTTGGATTTAGAATGACAATAATATTGATAAAACATTGGTGGTTTAGTTGTTGCCAAGTGGTGTGTCAAGGACTTTTCAGCTTCTCTATGCCC
>WEIV01011483.1:119895-133918 GCA_013390005.1 Calyptomena viridis | reverse complement strand
CAATCATATACACAGAGAAGAGACTGATAGCCAGTATTATGTAGAGTGGATGCCTCTATAACAAGAGTTACTCAAATTAGCATGAATTGTGTTTATTCACATCTAGCCCCAGAGCTAAATTTAAATCCCGGGCCATCATACATTCAGCAATATAGAAATAGTCATTAAATCTCAGAGATTTGGCTGGGGTCTTCCATAGGAAGGAACAGAAGTCTTGCAGCTCCTGTTGAGATGCCTTGAACAAATCAGAGAAGAGCAGTGATTCACGAAAGGAATTTTAGCTCAGGTAGACTAATCTCTCAGGTCTCCTACTACAGCTAATGAAGAGATAGAAGCATCTCTACAGGCAATTCAGATGAGGATTTTGTAATCCTCAGAAGAGGAAAACTGAATTTAATTATAGATTCTGCCTTGCCCTGCAGAAGAACCTATCTCTTCCTATTGAACCTGTTGAACCTGGGGAGATTAGCTACCCAAGACAGTGGATAGAAATTTCATGTTTACACCAAAAAGGTCAGACTGTCCCACCATAACTCAGACGTGATCTAAAATGTGAACTGAAATATTGCTATCTGTATCAATTGTCTTGACTTATTTTTGCATACAAAATTTTATAACTTGAAATATTAAATATTGCTATTGTTTGGACACCAGCCAGCACTGATAAACAATAAATCAAATAATATTAATATATCAAATGTATTTTTATAGTAATATTATATATATATATACATATGCAGACTTTGAATTTTGGTAGAAATAAACTTTATAACAAGTTTATCCTTTGCTGTGAATAATTTTCTTGTGATTTTTCCTTTGAGGGATTTAGAGAGAAATTTTTACTTCATCAAGATGGGATTTACTGGCGAGATTCAATAAAAGAAAAAATGCAACCAGTTCCGCTTTTAGATTATTTCCACCTTTGTTTACTTCATGCTTTACTTTACTACATGAGAATGGGACAGTTAATGAACATTGACAGCACTGCAACAATAGCAACTACACCTCAGCAACCTCTATGAAAGAGACCCTAGTGTTGGAAATAATTTTTTTCGAGGTGACAATTCTGTTTTCCCTTCAGCAGATAAAAAAACTTACTCCTCAGTTTGGGTTTCATATAGCAGGTAGTACCATGAGTATTCTGTCACAATTGCATTCCCACGGTTCTCTGCTTCCAAAAGGAAGCAGAAAAGCAAAAGGCAGCCAATATAGCAGACCTTATGAATCATCAAAATTAGATGTGAAAAAGATACAAAAATTTTCTAACCAGTTTTCTATAAGTTGATCCAGCCTTGGTCTGTAGAGTATATTTTTAAGAGCTAATATCTCAAACAATGGAGCTACCACAATTGCTCCTTGAAATTATCCACAGCTAAATATGAAACATTTGTTCCTATTTAACCCACATTTTCTTTAATTCAACTGGTGGGTTTGCCTTGACCAATTAACAGATGCCTACCCAGCTGCTCTCTCATTCTCATTAACTTTCCTCAGCGAGACAAGTGAGAAAGTAAGATGAAAAAGTGGTGAGTCTAGATAAAGACATGGTGTCCTCATTTTGGCTAGGATATAGTTAATTTTCTTGCCACTGAATGTTGGATTTAGAATGACAATAATATTGATAAAACATTGGTGGTTTAGTTGTTGCCAAGTGGTGTGTCAAGGACTTTTCAGCTTCTCTATGCCCCACCAGGAGGGACACAAGAAGCTGGGAGATGACACAGCCAGGACAGCTGACCCAAACTGGCCAAAAGGATATTCCATACCATATTGTGTCAAGGCTTAGCACATAAACTTGGAAGAAAGCTGGCTGTGGGCTACTTCTTGGGAACTCCCTTTGTATTGGTTATAGAGTGGTGAGCAATTACATTGTGCATAATTTTTTTTTTACATTCTAATTCTTTAATAATTCTTTGATAATTATTATCATCATTATTTTCTTCATTTTCTGCTGTCCCACTGAATGGTTTTTATCTCAACCCACAAGTTTTCTCACTTTTCTGATTTGCCCATCCTGCTGGGGAGGGCAGGGATGCAGAGAGGGAACAGTGCTTACTTCCTTACTGGTAATAAAAATAAGAGTGGAATGGTGAAAAACTAAGACAAAATTTAAAATATCCTCTCTCTATGCCCATTTTTGCAGACTTCACTCCTTCACCTCCCACTCCCCCAGCACCTCTTCTCCTGAGCTGCACAGGTGCATGGGGAACAGGGCATAGCTCTCTCTTCCTCTTCCTCCTCACACTTTTCCCTCCTCCATGGGCTCTTCATGGGCTGCAGTTCCATCAGGGTGCATCCACCTGCTCTGCTGCGGAGCCCTCCATGCACTGCAGGTGTATATTTGCTCACCTATGGACCTCTACGGTCTGCAGTGGGATGGCTTGTCTTACCACAGGCTGCAAGGGAATCTGTGCTCTGACATCTGAAACACCTTCCCCTGCCACCTTTTTTCCACTTGTGAATGGTCTGCAGGGCTCTTCTCACTGCCTTTGCAGCATTTTAGCCTTCTTAAATATGCTTTCCCTGAGACACCACCCCTTGGCTGCAGGGCCCAGCCATGCCCTGTAGTGAATCAGTTGGAAACGTCTGGAACTGTCTGGGTCCAGTACAACATAGCCCCAGTCACTCACCACAAAGGCCACCCTGCAGCCCCCACTGCCAGTGCCTGGGCACCTGTTCTTAGTAAAACCACATGCATTACAAGACTATAAAAAAATTTCTTCTCCTTGGTGTAAGATCTTAACCGCACTGACACCCATGACAAAACTTTGGTACCATTTTTATCTGTTGCATTTTGTTTTGTTTAGTCAAGACAAAATGGTTCAGTGCTTTTAAAATTCCCATACAAAGGGGGAACATAGAAACTTCCTTTCTTAGAAACTTCCCTTCTCTTTTTCCAATGCTCTCATTGTTTCTGCACTTGTAACTGTGACTGAAAGAATGGAAATCCTTGAACTGTTCATCCGTAATGTCTCTTGTTTATAATTCCTTGTTTCTCAGCTTACAACAAATCATTTCTACCAATCTGCATTTGTTAAGCAAGATTTAATGAAATTTTGATTCTGATGCTTTATTAAAATCCTATTGTATCAGAACTAAGTATGTATCTTTTGAGTAATTTTGTGCAAAATATTTTCTTTTCTAGCAAGTATATCCTTTTTATTTCAAAGATATCCGTTACTCAAGACTTCAGTTAGCTTTTCTGATTTTGACATTCCACTGTTCTAGCAGAAGTTTCAAACTAAGAAATAGTGATACAAAGTAAGGGGTTAGTTTCATGACAGTAGTATTACACACCTTAGAGACCAAAACTAGAAGCATTTGAGGAACGGGCTGGTGAGCACAGGCAAGTGAGAAAGCATTGATGATAAGAAAAATCATCAAGATCAAAAGGAAGAAGAATAAAATTTTTGAACACTTCCTTGATCGAACTAAAGCATAGGCCATCACTGACTTCAGTCAATGAAATGGATGAAGGTGAAATTCATTCAGAAAAGATGAAGGAAAAGGTTGAAGGAAAAGACTAGATTATTCATATTTTGCACAAACTAATTCCCCTGGATAATGCAATTCCGTTTATAGGCAGACAGAGTAATATATTATGAAATAAAATAAAGAATACACTTTTACATTATGAATATGCCTAAGGTCTATTAAAGCAAATCAGGTGACAGAAATTCGCGAGGCTGTATTTGATAATGTTTAATAACGTAAATCAGGACTGGTTGTTGTATTGTCTTTTGCTTAAATAACTCTACAATTAATACTTTTATGTGACTTAAAAGAAATGAAAATTGGTTACTATTGATAGAAAAAGTCATTGAGAACAGTACAGTTACTAGTCATTCTTTGGACCTCACAGGGGACCTAATCTAATAAAATGTATCATGAGTGCCCAAGTAGGGATTTTAGAGACAGAATTATAGACTACCACACACAGGAGGTACTTAACGTTTAATGAACACACACAGCATTAACAGCCTGTCATGTAACAGATGTAGAGCATACAAAAAATACTTACAGACTCTATTTCAAAGAGAACAAGTCACTCTAATTTTTGTCCTTTTGATATACAGCTGTAATTAGACAGCCTAAATTCTTTTTATGTGACAAAGGCTGCATTATCTTTATATTTGTTCCAGGAGCATTGATGAAACTTTTGTAGGTATTATTCCTTGCCTTTTAGTGCTTTACATGTAAAAATTAGGAAAACACTCTATTTTCTTACAAATGAAACAAAGATGTGAGTTAAAGGTGAGGTGTTGTTTGTTTTAAGCAACTAAAATGGTTTTTATGTGCTGAACTTCCCATGTAACAAGGGTAACAGGTTTACGTTTCTTTTTTCACTAACATGGTTTAACTTTCTTTGCATCTATGCAGCACAGGTCACATGGAATCCAGAATAATGTCCTGATTGCCTGATGCACCAGCTTTCCTGCACCCTATAATCTGACATCACACCTATGAAGGAACCTCAATTAGACAAAATGAAAGAATCTAGGTAATAAAAGAATTTTAAGAGAGTCATGTGAGTACTTGAGGATGCATGTTTTGCTAAAGAGGATATATGGTTAAGATTTTATATATTTAAGCTATGTACCAAGTTTAAAAATAATTTAGAATTCAATTTTATTAAGTTTAGAAAGTTTTCTGCCTCCCTCATGTATTCAGATTACATGCACTTCCTTGTGATTGTAACTAGGTTATCAGTTCAACCAGACAAGAACCTTCATGTTTTATAATAATTATTCTTTATTACAGTTCATATTATTTCTAATATATATAAGCAGTTCTCAGGAGTTATAATCACTTTATTACACTACCATCACCATTTTATAGATCCAGTGGTCTTTTATAACCACAGAAGGAAAAAAAATAGAGAGAAATACCTCAACAGTTGTCTACTTTAAGAAAGCAGAAATTTTTTTCACAACCTTAGAAGAAAATTTATTTGTGCTAAAGGATGTACACCCCAGATGTGCTTACTCACCCTGAATAGTGCCTCTGGCATTTAAATGTTACAGCTTAAGGACACAATGGGTTTAAATCAATGAAAATCTTTGAGCAGTAACAGTTTACTGGCTCTTTACACAAGGTACAGTAATTTGATTTTCAAATAGTTTGGCACTTTGTCTCATTACCCTTCCATCACAATGAAATTTACAGCAGGTGACAAGGAGATTTCCTCATATACAAATGGTACAACATCTATATAACATACATAATGCTGTTAATACAAATTGTTGTAATAAACTAATAATCAAACCATTGTAGGAGGATTTTACTTCCTTCCTTATCAAATTACAGTAAGCTCATTGCTTTATATAATTGTTAAAATTATCCAGAGAGTTTATATTCATCATACAGTCACTATTCAGCAGCATTTTTTCTGATTTGCTTCGCTAAGAAAAACACTTCTAACAAAGGTGGACAAAATTTACAAATCAAAGAGAGAGCAATGACCAGTGTTGTCATGGCACGGTGACAAAGTAACCTAAAACTACATAAAAACGTAACCCAGTAGTTTCCAAGCTGCTCCACTTCTGGAACCACAATTTTCCTTTTGTGACAAAATCTTGATTCACAACTACTTATCTAGTAGCAGAGGGATCTCTGCTGTGGTCTTCCAGGAACTATTTATGCACACTAAGGATAAAACATATTTTAAGCACCTAAAGGAAGTGTTGAACACTGGAATATGAACTCACCTTATATGCTGATAAACTATCTTTTAATGCCTTTTGTTGTTGTTGTTTTGGGTTTTTTTTATAAACCATCATAGAGTCATTCTTAATCTTCCATCAAGTAAGATAAATAGTCTTAGTATCAGGAGTTTTTCATATACAGTGGCCTTTGACTGTTTTTATTCAGTCCTGTGGTACTTCTCTGAATCCCCTCCCATTTATTTACATGGTTTTTTGAGAGGACATTTGAAAATTGACTTACATAATACTAAGAAATTATAGAGATGTTTTAACAGTGGTAGTCTGAGGCTTCTGCTTTACACCGTGAAGAATGAAGTACTCTAGATTACAGAAAACCACTTCAGATTTTTAATTCTTCTTGAATTTTATGAGTAGTTAAGTAGCCAGCCATCCAATTTACAGTGTGATTTGATGATCTGGTATTTGTAAATTTGTTCCCTCTTCATAGCTGCCGAGCAGCATATATTTATAGATGCTATTCTTTCCCAAGTTTAATTATATAAACACTGGTTATAATATGCTTTTTTCCCAAAGTTGTGTCTAACTCAAGAAAAGATAGAACTATTCTTTTGGGGTTTCTTTAAGAAAACGTGCCTCTCCCCTTGCTATTTTGCCTAAATATTCCCTAAAAGATGCATAAATGTGGATTTTAACATTCCAGTCATGTGAGTCATCTCCTCGCATTTCTGATATACCAACGAGGTTGTGTTTATGCTCATAAATAAGGAATTCCAATTATGCTTGTTTATTACCCAAGCTCCTATCATTGGTGTATAGGCAATTAAAGATTAAAGAATTTCTTCTCTTTTCATCCTTTGGTGTCTTGATTAATTTTGTTTTCAGCATCACAATTCTGTGCTGAAAGTTCATGTGTTTCCTCTTTCCACCCTTCTCTTTTATTTGATACTATCCTCACCAGTGCAGTATACTTCTTTGGTACTTGTCTCAGTGATGTTTTCTAAGGTATTTTAGAAGGTTTTAAGGACTCTCTAATGCCTACATTAAAATTAATTTTCAGAACAGATTGCCATTTTATTAGCAGAGTAACACCCTAAAAGAAATCTGTAGTTGGTTGGCAACCAACTATGCCATGTGTCTGTCTTTCCTTTTTAAGGAAGCTAATAATCTACTTCAGTATTGTTTATATTGTGCCACATTTCCTATCTTTTTCATCAGGATAAGTTCTAGTACTACAAAATACTTTCTAGTACCTAGGTATCCCCTTGAAGTTGTGTTATATATTTACTTTTAACTAGAATGCTAGGACTGGATCAGGTAGCAGATCATTTCATACCAGTAAAGATCATGGTCAAATTCCTATCACAGCAAAGCAACATAAATTGTGACATGGTAATACGATTTCCTTTTGCCAAGGTGTCAGGTTAAAAAAGTTGCACAATTCACAGAAACAATTATGTTCATAGGCAGACATTCTTAAGTGTGTCATTTATGAAGAAAGTTTTATAAATAATTCAAGTAGTGACTTTAATGAGTGTTTAAATGATAAAAAAGATAGTTCTGCTTAAATAATGATATGATTTTATTAGCAATTTTTTTACCACCATGAAAATTACTGAAATAGAAAACTTCCTAAGACAACTAATCAAACTTGAACAAATGCAGATACCGCTGTATTTTTCTGCAGGTAAATTTGATTGCTTTAGTCATGCAAACAGGGTTTACAGCACATTGTTAGGAGTACACAGGATCTTAATAAATCTGTTATGCCTTTCACAGGTAGCAGATATTAAGACAGACATGTATGTCCTTATTCAACTGCTGTAAAAGTCAACAAAATATCTTGTATTGCTAATGTTTGGAGAAGGAAAAGCTCCCTATCAATGAGACTGTTGTGGAAGTCTGACAAGATGTTGTGATTAACTTTTTTCAGCTATCATAACCACAGGGTATAAGTCTTGCTTCATGGAAATCCGTGAAAGTTTTTGCCCCTGACTTCACATATCTTAAAAAGGTGTGAGTTGGTTGCCCAACCAGAGTTAAACAATATCACTTTTGGCATGCTTTCATATTGTGCCACATCATCTGTCACTCCATAAGAAGGGCACTGAACCCCACTGTGTCAGATCTGTCAGCCCCACATAAATGTATGAGATACAGAAAACCAGAAATAGCACTAAATGTCTGTCTTTAGGCCACTGAATTTTACCCAAAACATTTCTTAACTTGGGAATGGTGGGGAAGATGAAAAACAATTCAGTTTTTATATATATATTTTCTTGTTTAACATAACTTAAGTATTCCATGATTCTGTGAACTTGTCATTCAGCCAAGCCTTCTTTTAAGTAGTAACGCCTTAGGTAAAAAAGAGGAAATTGAAGATCTGAAGGAGGAGATTCTAGCAGTCTCAATTTTATTTTTCATGTGAATTAATGCATAATATTTTTCCTAACTTTGATTATTCAAGAAAATATTTTAATTTGTTTCTACCTGTTTCTAAATTATTGTAGTCTATTCTCCTGCTTTCACTAAGACTTAAACACAGCGAGTGGAGTTCAGAGAACCAGTAAATTGACCAAATGTGGGTGACTGCTTTAGCATGAGAGGACTTGTTCTCCGCTGACTGTACTGATCAGTTTCCATAGTGGGAGACAAACATCCAGCTAATAGGTAGGCAGAGTACTCTTAACCACAGCCTGGAACAGAATCTTTGTTCCAGCTGCTGACACGTAGGTATTTGGTACCACAGAAACAACCAGAATATCTGAGACATTCATACAAAGGCAGCAAATGTAACACTCAAAGTTTGCACCTGCTGAAGGTCATGTAGGAAACACTGTAAGGTGTCTCAGTTGGCCCTAAATAGCTGGTTTTAGGCAACTGAATTGAGCCTATAATGCCTTTCTGAAAAGATTCGAGTAAGAACGTTGCCAGATCATTATAGGCGAAGCAGAAGAGAGGTCAGTCCAGATTTTAGTTCCATGATAGTTATTTTTGATGCTAAAGAAAACTACCTACCTTATGTCAATACAGTTTGCTCCCAATATATTATAAAAGTATAAAACTGACAAACAATATTCACAGGCATTTACAGTGAAATTCTAAAAACAGTGAAATGCCTGCTAATGGATTAGGGAGGTTTATATTTCCAGGGAAGCAGATTTTCAAAACACAATAAGGTTTTTCTTTCATCAGCAAAAATCTTGTGAATTGTAAATATTCTTGAATTTGCAAAGATTCACTTGGAGCAAGCGGTGGTTATCAATAAGAGGATGGTAATCTCACTAAATGAGTGAAGTCATGAGCATCTCAGAATGTATTATTTTTATGATGCACAAAAGTTCAAACTAAAAGGAGTTAGAAAGAAGCAGAGGGAGGGATTAAAAACAGATAAGAAAATGCTTATATTTCAGACACATTCAAATTGTGTCCATTACCATGTCTTGTAATATTACGACACCGGTGGTGAGCTAAACATATGTGCAGTGCAGGGTTGTGAGGGATTAGTCTTCTTAGTCCAACCTATAGTGTTGGAAAACAGGTTTCTATGTTACAGAAAGAAGTCATATTGATTTTACATAGGGACCTTAAGCTCCTAGGGAAAATCCTAATATTATTCAAGGTACTTTTAAAGGACAAAGAAGAGATATACATAAAAATCTTGAATTATCCGGTTTTTGTCTCACATTGGTGTTTCATGAGAAAGTCCTACCGAGAAAGAAAAAAGTCACTTTGCAGTCCTCCTGGGATACAGCAATCATGTATGAATCCATAATGTCCTCTCATCTATGCATCACTGGGGAAAGAAAAAATCACAGTAAGCTTTCTCTTCCAGCCCTGCAGTGTGCTTGCTTTCTCTTTTTACTGAGTACGTGCTGTCTTTGCTGTTGAAATTATACTAAAAACACATAATAAAAGCTTTAACTATTTGATTTACACTCTGTTGTTTGCCTTAAAAAACATGTACAGAAACGGTCATTTACCTCTCAAAATAAACTCCCAGCAAACAAACAAAATCAGAAACATCTACTATGAATTAAGAGAGGGTTTTAGATTTCCTTCAGCATAAAACAGGGAAAAACAAATCCCATCAGTAAGTAAATGAAGTGGATCTCAGTGTAACCAATCTATGAGCTGAAAATTAGTTTAATTCCCATGGTAGGAAATTTAAGAGATTCATAGATTGGAGGGCCAGAAGGGACTGTTGTGATCAAATTTATAAACTTATGCAGAGATTTTCAAAGGCACAGAAGACATTTGAGTACTTAATTCCCACTGACTTCCAAAAGAAGTTGGATTTTAACTGTGACTTCATTACAAAGCTCCCCTTTCAAAGTAATTTGACCAATATCCTGAATCCTAAATCATAATGCGTAGTAGTCAATGTCATCCATAATTCAATTATCAGTGTCTCAACGTAGTCAAAATGCAAACTACTTGTAGCACTCTCAGTGGCCACTATTTTTCCTCTGACAATACCTGCAGAGAAGCTAAAAGAAATTTGATTGCTAGACCTCCTCACAGGTTTGTGCAGACATGGTGGTGGTGAAAGTAGCTTTAGATTGAAATAGGAAACACAACCTATAGACTTTTTCTGTCTGAAGTAAGCAGAAATACAGGCAAAATCTTACACTTTGAGGGAAAATACATTACTTCATTTGACAAAAATATCCTTTCTCTATGAAAAATATCCAAATGACTTCAACATATTATGATAAACTGCAGGTTTTCAAGCTTACTGGAGCAAAGTCAAGATTCAAATTAGAAGGGGTTAAATGGATTCCTGTTACCAAAAAGGACTCTCCTTGAGCAGGAAAAGGTACATTCATCAAAAAACTTGAGGAAATTTGTTAATCTCTTAAAATAGACTGTTTCTCAGTAGTCTATTTCCTGTATTTAAATAGGGTTTATCTTAGTTTTGAAGATAGCATTTAAACAAAGGAAGAGAGGAAGTGTTATGCTGGGTGAGACAGTGATCCATTTATTCCTAGTATCTGGCCTCCAACAGTGGTTGTTAACATGAACTCTTATTTTGTCAGACATATCTGGAGTCTTTTAATGACAGTTTTAAAAATCTGTTTGTGTTTCTCTTCCACTAAGTTGGGGGTTTTTTACGTTTGGTTTTTTTTTCACCATTACTGGCTGTGCTTTCTGAAGTGTTGCCAGAAACACAACTGTATACTTTTTTATTCTAACTTTGCTGTCTCTGAAGAGCCAGTAGTTGATGTTTTCTCCAGCAGTTACATTTTGAAAATTGCTATTGGTCTCAGACATTTTCTCTAGTTTCAGAGACCAAGAGAAAATTTAAGACTGGGAATACTAGTAGAAATGAAGTTTTCTTAACAGAGAAGAAATGTTTTTTAACGGATCTGCTGCTGTTGCATCCTTACATGGAAGCTCTGACTGACAATATGGTGATCTAGAAAGAACAAAAGAAAAGAAATCTCAGCAATGTGTTTGCTATCAAAACATCTGCAGTATTGGTACAATCTCAAAAGCTGAAGAGATCATGGGAATTTTTTTGTACATTAGTCAGTTCCATCCATAGCCGAGGTTCTTTACTTCTACATGTTTACAGCCTTAAGATCTGAAACTATAATTTTGACTAATTCTGTCCAACAGCTGCTTTATCTACCAAATGGAAGCAAAGAGAAATTGATTTAACAGAATTTTTTTTTTGGGGGGGGAGGCAGGGGGGAAATACTGTCATCTTTTCTGAGACAGGTTTTCCAATAGTATTCTATGCTATTCCATTTGTTGTTTGGCTTCAACAAATTGTACTTATGCCTATTCTGAAAGTTCAGGCATATGTAAAATAACAGCTTTGAAATGATAATTCAATTATTGGAAATATGTAGTACCCTTTTTTCTTTATCTAGTCCAAAAACCAGCACCATCTTGTCTTTCTTTACTACTGTTATCTGTAACAAAGTTTAGGAGAACATACTGCAAAACAGAAAAACTCCTCTCTTTTCACAGACTCAGTTCTATATTCTCCATAAAATATACAATTAGTTTTCCATCCAACCCCTTTTTAAACAGTAATGCCTAGAGTTGGATACAAAATTATTCTTGAATCTTGTAGGGAGGCATGATTTTTTATGTTCATTTTAGTTAAGAAAATTTTTTCATTTTATAGGGATATTTCATATCACTAATATCTTATTAGAACATTTCATTTGAATCTCCCACCCACCATCAATTATTAATACATATGTTCTCTTACACACATCAAATAATATCCCCAGGCTGAATTTTCACCAGGCTGCTGTCACCTTTGGATTCTATTGTATTGAATTCAAAACTTTTTAAGTTTTTTCTTTTTTTTTTTCTCCCAGATTTTCTCTCACACTTTCTCAACATATCTCTCTCTGCATTCTTCTTCACAGAAGTGGGATATAAGGTTCCAGATGACTTACCCCTCCTTTTGTCCCATGTGGATGCTCATATTGCTTAAGTATCCTGTTTCTCAGAAATCATCATACTTGCAGTAGTAAAACCATACAGGTTAGCCTGCACTTTAGTCAGTACATGGAAGACACAAGTCTAAAGAAAATTGAAAATCGTCTCCCTGACTCCATTTACTTATTGCTCTTGGTCCTTCAATTGCCCTATTACTCAAAGTCCTTCAATTTGCCTTTACTGAAACAAAATCAGGATACTCTGTTCTCTCAGTTTCAACATGTTTGCAAACACAATGGTTTTTCCAAGGTAGCTGCAATTTCAAAAAGTTTACACTGAACACAGAAAGATTCAACTCTGAGAAGTCACTCATTTTACAACAATAACATTTGCATGTTTAAACCAATATCGAACATCACACATCACATGGCTGGTCTGGAAGGAGTCAGTAATCAGCAGGGATATCTCCCTCTCTTCCCTTTCCTCCCCCATCTTTCTCTCTTAATCTACTTTTTCTCTTCTACAGATCTGAAAACCTTGGGGTTTTTTTCTGGGGCCGAATTACCTGCTTACACACACACCTTGATTAAAATACTACTGTACTATCAGTGGGTTGGTTTTATTACTTTTTTCCAATGCTGAAACTTGATTTGTTAGGCCTTGCTTAAGCTCACCATGTAAGTAGTTCTCTTTTGATCATCTGACCGGTTTTCTTGAGAATCCTGCTTGCTTCCTGTGGATGTAGAAGCTAATTTACCTCAAGGGTGACTGCTGTGCTTACTCAGCAAGACAATATTGCTTTTGGAATTAATTTCCAGAAAAGCCAAGAATAGTCATAGGTTCTACAGATGTGAGTTCCAGAGGCAAACCCCACTTTTTATTTTTTTGCTTTGGTTTTAAGGACAGAAATTCAGAATTTCTGGAAAACAGACACATAATGACTACTATTTAGCATATTTTTTCCTAGTGACCTAGGAGAAGAAACTGTGCTGACAGTAAATGATGCAGCAGACTTTTTTGTTAATCTTGAGAGGTGATAAAATGTCACAGTAACAGCAATGAGCTAGAAAAATCTCTATAGAAGAAAAGCAATTAGAGACATGCAACATACATTAAAATACATCACATTTCTCTTACTTTCATTTTACGTGAGTACAAAATGCACAGGCTGCAGTGGGAAAACAGCTGCAGCTCGTTACAAACATAAAACATCAGGAATAATAGCTTATTCTTAACCTTTTAGTAAGAACTTCATAGATAATTAGTGTATCTGAAAAATATAATTCTTGAGATTAATTCACTATAATGAAATCTTCTCTCATATACTTCCACTTTTATCAACCTATAATCCTCCTTTCTTGGTGTCAAAACAAGAAGAGAAGCACCAAAACAAAAATTAGAGAGCTTTTAGGCACTTAATGTTCCTTTAGAAATATACTGCTTTTATAATATAATTGTATTATGATAAAACTTCGTAGTTTGTAAAGTTTGAAGTGTTTAAAAACATCTATATGATTTGAAAGAAAAGGGGATTTTAGTCATATGAGTCAAAATTATTTCAAAAAATATATTCTAGTAAGTATTAAGTTAATTTCTAAGATGTCCTTGGTATGTGCTCCTTGGAAAATAAATAAAAAAACAAACAAATAACAAATTTTTCATCTTATATTTCACCTTATATCTTCAGCTTTTTACCAGGGAACAGGAAGAGAAAATACCAATTTCACATGTGAAATGAATGGTATTTCAGTGTTTTGGATGCCTTGGAAACAAAATGTTTACCTGTTACTAGTCAGAAATTATAACATCAGTGTCCTCAATATTCTAATTTCATGCATTTATTTCATTCCACAACAGATCACAGAATCAACCAGGTTGGAAAAGACCTTTTTGATCATCAAGTTTAACCTATTACCTACTACCTACCTATTACCTACTAACTTACCTACCTCCAACCT
>WEIV01011483.1:78973-119393 GCA_013390005.1 Calyptomena viridis | reverse complement strand
CCAACCAGTTCCTAACCCAGCGAAGAGCACATCTGTCCAAGCCACAAAGTGCCAGCTTCTCCAGGAGTTTACTATGGGAGACTGTGTCAAAGGCTTTTCTTGAGACTAGGTAGACTATATACACAGCCTTCCCCTCATCCATCAGGCGAGTCACCTGGTCATAAAAGGAGATTAGGTTGGTCAGGCAGGACCTGCCTCTTCTAAATCCATGCTGCTGGGTCTAATCTCCTCATCATCCTGTAGGTGCAGTATGATTGCAGTCAAGATTATCTGCTCCATAATATTACCTGGAACTGAGGTCAGGCTGACAGGCCTGTAATTTCCTGCATCCTTCCTTCTGGCCCTTCTTGTGGATGGGTGTCACATTGGCCAACTTTGTCATCCAGGACCTGGATCCTTTGAAAACTACAATTCCATCATTTTTTTTAATTCATTATGACACTGGTTACATCTTAAATACTGTATATGAGAGAACTGCATCTGACCTGTAGAAAAGCCTTTTAACTTTGACATCTCTAAAGCAGATTTTACAGGGCAGATTTAGTGTCATGCTAAAGAGAATAGCCCTGTGTTTTGAATTAGAACTTCTCTGTTATTGTTTATTCACAAGTAAATAAGGTTTATGGAAGCTTTCAAATTCTGTTTTATAGTATATTGGTAGAATGTTTATTAGTGGTGTAAGAGAAAAAGGTAAAAAAGGAAAATTGCAAGAAAGGTAAAATTAGGGAAAGGAAAATTGTGCCCGATTGTGGAGGTACAGCAAACAACTGTAGCTTTTCAATTAAGATGAACTGATTTGAGTGGCATTTTTAACTTTGAGATAAAGCAGTCTCAGGTTTATTTATGATATCCTAGGTAAGCAAACTGAGAATCGCCTCTCCCTTTTATGAAAATATAAACGTCTTTTTCTTTCACACAGAAAGGTTTATTTTTCTCTCTCAATGTTATTTATTAAGAGTTTTTACAAATATTTCAGTTCCCTGTGAAGCCTCCTAAATCGTTCATCTTTAAGCATACACAAGGATGTGATAACCTAATATTTTTAATGCAAAAGTATGCAGAAAATGCACTTAGAAATACCACAGAGATACATAATACAGCAAAAAGAAATTGGAAAGGTACATCTGAATTTCGTTTTTCCCTCACTTAAGTCACCCTTGGAAATGGCAGCTTGGATATTATCAGCATAACATTCTGAATACCTTATGCATTGTTAGTGAAAGTTGTCTCAGACATTTTTCTTTACATCCAGTCTGCAGTACACAGGCAATCTTGAAAGCATCCTTTAAATAATATCTTTCATACAGTTCTCCATTTTTTATTATTAATATCTTTCAGAGCATAGGTTGTGAACACAATTCTCACTACTTTTCTTGGACAGAACTACTATTCCTAGAGTAGTCAGCTCCAGCTGTGCCACAGAAGTCTAAAAATAAATGGATATACTGCAACCTGGTGAGACTGTTATACTCCTGCGGTGCTCATTCTTGCTCCTCAGTGAGCTACACTAGTTCATCAGATCTAGACTGAAGAAGTTCCGCCTTGCTCTTATGTAGTTGTATAGAAAGGTTTTGAAGTAGTAGCCTCTTTCTTGGGAATGGGAAGGAAACTTGTCTGTTCTTGTTAACCATGAAATAAAGCATATTGAAAATTCTTTCTAGTCTGCAGCAGATCTACCATCACATGGCGCCAGCACAGGATATTCCTGCAGAGACCTAGGTTGTGAAGAAATACATAATCAATTCATTTTTACAAATCATTGGAACAAGAATCGTTCTGTGAAAAACACCAAGGCACACCTTCCTTTTTTCCCTTCATACCCATTATTGTCTATCTTGTATGTATGAGGCTTAGTCAGTCTCTAAATACAATTGCTGATGTACATAACGTTTTACATAGCTTTCCTTCTTACAAGCATCCTTCTGCAAGCATTTTTGCCATTTTCTCCAAACAATGTGGCATCTCAGTATGAGTTTTCCCTATCAGGGTAAAACAGCAACACCTTGAAATAAAATCAAAGCCACAGCCCTAGAATAAAAAAAATGTTATTTTCAGAAATGTAAAGAGAGTACATTAGATGTCCTCCCAATAGTTTCAAAAAAAAATGAAAAGGGAACAGGATCTTAAATAATTTCAGCAAATACCAGCACAGTTAAAAGTAAGCCCTAACTTTGTTTTCTGAAAGAGAAAGATGGAGAAAGTAGATAGTACCAGTTGTCTTTATAAAAATAAGTATGTTAAGTCACTTGAAATAACCATCAGTAGCTTCAGTTAAAAAAAAAAAAAAAGCCAAGTTACAACAAAAACTAACATCAGTGTTAAATTCAAAAAATTGTTTCAAGCTTTTAAAATTTTGTAATAGAAGGTAAAACATTTTATGAACCGCCGGCTCAGTGACTTGGCTTCAGCTTTATCTACTGCAAAGCAAGAGGTCAGGGTTAAAGAATAGGCAGAAGCATCTTGCCTTTGGGGACCAGCAGAGATGAGAAGCAGATACCCTTCTAGACTCAGGGAAAGGAGGAGGTGCAGCTCACTTCTTTCTAGAGCATTCCCCAACTAGATATTTAGCTCCAGCAATGACAACAACAATTGTAAACTCAAAAATGGCAGAATAACTGATACAACTTAGGGCAGCATTAAAAAAGAAAGAATCCTCAGGAGCTATTGAATACCCTTTGGAAGGCTGAGTGTGCTTGCTTCAGAAGTTTCTCTGAACAGTGAACAGGGGGATTTAAGACAGCAGGTTTAACAACACATGTTCTTGGAATCTGAGACAGCACAAACCTGCAAAACCCATGAATCATCATTAGTCGTTATAAGGAAACAAAAGTATATGTCCTGAATTCAGATGAAGCCCTTGACAGAGACAGTGACAGCTACTGAAAAGACAGCAGAGTTCCCAAGCCCCCCTTATAATGATGGCGCTACCATTGGATTTTACACAACATATAGTATTCTTGCTACTTAGTTGCCACTTCTGAATCAGCCAGAGTCTGACACATTGCTGTTGCAACAAATAACTTACCAATGAGCTTACAAAAGGTTAAAGTTCTTTTTATTTATAGATCACAAAAGCAGAGCAACAGTAAGAGGCAGTACTCACTATTCACATTCATTTCCTGAAATCGTGCCTCTAAAAGTTGATGTGTGAAAAAATAAAGATGTTGTTAGTACTCAGCCATTGTGGTGACTCTGCAAAGGTGTGCATTCTCAGCTGCTCTGCTCCATGGAGAGCAGAGGGAGGTGTCATTCCCTCCAGCTCAGGAGCAACCCCATATCTCAACAAATGCAGAAACAGACTTGTCTACAGGAGGCAAAAATGAAACAAACAAAACAAAACCAAAGAAAGAAAAATAACACACAACAACACAACAACAAAAACTCATCCAAACCTCAGCAAAAAAACATGTCTTTGATCCTAATAAGGTAACTGTATAACAAACATATACTGAAGGTGTTTTTTATAGAGAATGGGTGCAAGTTAGAAGAAAATATTTCATATTGTTCCTTGCTAGAGTGTGCATTGACTCTGACCTCAGCATTCACATTTAAATGAGATTGTAGGAAATTAGCTCCAAAATCTCATCTGTTTCCTAGTGTAGTGATCACAAATCTTTTCAGGTTGGTCTCACTGCCCCCCACCCCCACCCCACCTGTAATTTTTTCTCCCCACTAATTTTTTCTTTTACCCAACTTTTGTCTTCATAGAGGGACTTTCTGTCTTCCTCTGGGAACCAGATGAGCTTCTGACCCTCAAGTCTCTCCAGAACTCAGAGTGTCTTCTGTCTTTTCCACAGGCAAATTAAAAAAGAATAAAAAATAATGATGTTTTTAACACTCCCAAGACAGTGACAGGCACATCCCTTGTCAAGGCACTTCAATGTGGAGGCTCCACACAAATTGTGTAGGTAATATATGTTTTAATTGGATCACAGCACAGGACCAGAAGGGATCATTGCATTATTTTGTCTGACATCTCATATATCACAAAACATAACTTAGACCATTATACTTCATCCTATCTATGCTTTTACAAAACTCAGTAACCTACATTTGATTAAAACAAATATTTTAAAAAGGTATCTGAGGAAGTGTAGAAATGTAGGATTTCTCACTTCTTTAGGTAGTTTGTTCTACCAGTCATTCGTCCACTAAAACCACTGCTAAACCCAAAGATTTGTTTCCAGGTTGGTTTGCTTTTTTTTTCCTAAATGCAACACCTCGCTATTAGTTCTTGTGATGACTACAGTTCTTCTTTTCTTTTTTTTTTTTATGAGATTAAAAAGCCTTTGAGTATACAGGTTGTTCTCACAAAACAACATTTAAACACTGTAATCAAACTCCTTGTATATCTTCCTTTTGGCAGCTAAAACTGTCAGAATATCTCATCGGAGTACACCTTTCCACAGTCCTTAAGTCATCCTCATGGCTTCTTTCTGCTCCCCTCCAATTTTTTAACATTTCTTCAAAATACAATTAAGCCAAACTGAATCATGCTCCAGTACCAGACTCCTCTTTACAATATTGAAGAACAAGATAAAGACTGTAAGAGAAAAGAGAGACATTGAAGAATTATGGGTAATGACTTCTGTAAGACCCCAGTCTCAAAGCCACATGCTCAACTGAAAGTATCATTTTTTAAAAATATATTTAAGGATTTAAAGTTTGCCCACCAAATTTCTGAAAAGCCTTTAGTTCTTTAACATTTCAAGGTTGCATAGAGAAAGAATGTTGCATATGTTTTCCCAAGAGAATTTCTTTTCATTTAGTGAGAAAATAAACATTTTGGCAAGGCAGAAGCATTCTACAAAAGGACCAAGCACACAGCTTAGTAGAATCCACCCATTGGTTTTAAGTTACCCAAAAGAGGTTAAGAGCAAGAATAAAGAAAGTAGATTAAGAGAAGAAACAGGAGTAAAAAGAGAGAGGAGACAGAGTAAAGAAAGAGGTAAGAATCAGAGTAAAATAGTTACCACCAGAGTCGTTCATGTGGCATCAGCAGAGGAAGGAAGAGAAAGACAAAATGGAGCTCCATGCTCCCCTATTTATGTGCTCTGGCCAGTGTGGCCACATCCCCGAGATGGGACCTCCAGTTCACTGACCACTCAGCAGCCCCAGGGAAAAAGGAGAGGCAGTGCAGCCAGTCAGAGGCTGGGTCAGTGGGGTGTGGTGTGGGCAGGCTATCAGACAGGCCTTTTGATTGACAGCCTTGTCATGTGCTTTCCGTGCACCCTACCATGTGGCTTCCATGTGGCTGCAGGCGACTGATATGTGTCCTGGCCCTTTTCCCAGCACACACACTCTAGCTGGTTCTAACCCAATAAACAATACAAGAACAAGAACTGTTCCAGTATCTCGCAACTTCACAGAACGTAAGGAGAGAGTCAAAGTTATTTTACCATTAAAGTGCAGGATAAGTATTCAAATACATGGGGTTTAGTTCCCATCACACTTAAGACTGTTATGTAAATTTGATTAACTATTTTTCAAAATTTTCTGACTTTATTAAACCAGATGTAATAACTACAAGTGGGACCTTCTCAAGGTTGCAACATGTAATTCTTTGAAGGTTCTATGTGTTTTGGGATCCTCATCTGGAGATCATCATTACAATTAACACTCACATACACCATTGCATTTTTGTTAACATGACATCAATACAGGTATCTAGAAATCACTACTGAGCTATAAAGTACTTCTCTGTAATATAAAAGAATAATTGGTGAAGTTGAAGAGAGGTAATAGTGGTTTTCTGATTTCACACCTGAAACGTAAAGGCCTGAAAGAGAGAAACAATTCTTAACAGGAGGCCTCTCACTTTAACAACAAAGTCCAATTTATTTATGCATCTCTACTCATTCAGTATAATTCTTCTACATACACAAACGGAAATACACATTTATGTATAAAGTTTAATTCTAAGGTTGGGAGGCATAATGGAACCTAATTTTATTAGATATTTTTCCTAGAGGTGCATATTGATTTCACACTGTCAAACAAACTGCAAAATACATTATAACAAAACAATTAAGACTGCTGATAATTATTACAATTAACTCACTGCTTCATACTAATGGAATGTTCAAGCATCCGAGAATTCCTGATTATCAGAAACTAATGGATGTTCAGAAGAGGATGTCATTTTCTGTAGTAATTTGTTCTTGGCCAATTTAATGTTCCCTCAAAACAGTTTTCCATTCCCAAATGTCTCATTTGTGGCTTTGCAGAGGAAAGGATCATGACAGTGTTGTTTCAGTGCTTATTTTGTCTTCAGAAGTTTCACGTCTGTTCACTTTGCTGTTATGCCAGGAGCGTATAATCCAAAATAAAGGAATTATAGAATCATTTTATACATTCATTTGTTAAACAGAACCAAAGGATTCTCATTTAAAGCAGTGTTAAATGTGAACTAATTCTACTGAAGCATAGGAGTTTTGGCTGAAAGAAAAACACTGGTCCACTTTATCTAGCTATATTTCTCTGTCATGTGTGCTTCTTTGGCAGTGTGAAATCTCCTTATTATATAGCTCTTGATCCCTGTTTTGCTGCTGTAACACTTAAGATGCTGTTCCAGTGCCTGACCATGAAGTTTTTCTATCATGGTTGCAAAAACAAGCTCCCAATTGAAATTTTGCTATTTAAATCTGACCAGTGCCTGCAGTAGCCTTTTGACAAAAAGGGCAAACTGGGAACAGCAAATGACAATCCCTTCAAGCTTACTTCTGTCCACGTGCATTTCTTGCACTTACAGTGCCAGATGCACATCAATTATATGTTGCCCTGAAGTGGAATCTTTTCTGAAGGGAGTCATAAAGCTGATTTGGCAAGCCATTTATTGTGCCAATGTTAAAACTCATGATACAATAATTTGGTTTATGAAATAATGTTATGTACTTTTCAATAGGGAACACTGTGATCAAGGGTGGCATCAATTCTATAGGACATATGTTTTACAGAACAGAACTTCCCCGGTGACTAACATCTTGGGAAAAGACATTTCTCAAAAGTGGCGCATGCAAAAGCATGAGACAATTAAATTCCTTTTTGAGATTTCTATTTCCAGGAGCTTCATTTTTGTTATTCAGAGAAATAAAGTAATTAACAGGGGCAAGAAAGTATTATTAATCATTTCTTCAACATCACCAATGTGGTTTTATGTACTGAACTTACAGGACAATGTCTTCTGTTGTAAGGATTTTACTGTCTTTTACAAATAAACAGTATAATTCAAATAAATAAGCCATCACAGCCTTATGAACCTTCCCATGGAAAACAAAAGAAAATGAGTGAGAGGAAAAGTTCCATATTATTTCATTAGAAGTGTTTAAGATATGATAAAGTCTGAAAAATAACAGTCTCTCTTTGAATTTTTAAATAAAATTCTCAATAAACTGGGGCAGAATTTCCAAGGATTACTCTAAGACCTTTAATCTTTCTTTAAAGCAGGAAATACATTAGTGTTTTGCTGATTTTTAAAGCAGGAAATACCTCAGTGCTTTGCTGAGTCAGGTCCTAAAAGAGCAATCCAGTCACACTCTGGGACAAAAATATCACAGTGTGTAAAATATCCATAATGTGATTAAGAAGAAGAAGGTCATTTTGAAGCTTAAAAATATTTAAGAATTGAAACTTTAAAATGTTTCCACATCTAGGGTAAGCAATATATACCTTCACTAATATGTTAACTAAGTAACACATCTTAGCTAATTACACAGCTTGAACAAACAACATTTTGTCACTAGGAATAGAGGTAAATCCATTCTGGATTTAAATAGCTGAACAACAGTTCTTACAAAACACCACACCTAGCAGAGACCAAAGGCAGAAGTTCTCATCATGCCGAATTTCTTTAACACATACCTGGAGAAGGAGCTAAGTGTCTCAGCAATTCTGTGGTAAGCCTCATATGGAGGGAGGCCACATAGCACAGAAAGATTTAGAAGCAACTATGCAATTAAATTACCTGTTGTTGTAGCTCAACTATGCTCCTTGAAAAAAGATTTTTTTAAAATAACCAGGCTGGCAAAAAATAAATACCTGTCTATCAGGAACTTCTCCTAATGAGAAGACTCCATACCATTCCAAATATGAGTTTTTCCACAACATATTGGAATCACACAACAACATATTAGTGCCAAGAGGCATGAATATCTAGTTAGTGTGACCAATATGTGTCCCTACATCTGCTATATGTGTCAAATGAAATCATCCCCTTTTAGTGACATACATTATATCGGGTTGTATATTTGTACTGCATTTAGCCAATAGAGACATGATTTTGACTACAGATTTTGGGTGCCTTCATAGTAAAAAAATTTTTTTCCTATCTCATCTTAATTTTAAATTGGAGAGTTACAATACCAGCAAAAATATTTGAAAAGGCCATAAGGCTTTTGAAGAACTTTAGACTACTCTGAGTTGGATAACAAAAAACCTACTACTAGCTTCTTTTTCTCAAAACATAGATGTGGGCTGACATCTTTAGCAAGCATCTGGGAACAGTTGAATTGTAGTACAATTTCTAACACACTCTTCCTCTGTGATCTTTTTTTACTACAGTGTCTTCCCTCCCACTCCTTTCTCAGACTCCATAGCCAAGCTGTCATAAAGGGTTCCTTAGAATGATTCACACTTTAATAGTACTATGGATATGTAAAACATGAATTAGACTTACTAAAAGAAATAGAATCAGAATTTAAAGTAGAGAAAATACTGTTTCAAGGAGCTATGAAGTTCACTGTAGCCTCAGAACCCAATTCAGCTCTAGGGCTTATTACTTCATGGAAATTGCACAAGTTACCACACAGGGCAAATATAGATCCCACACAGCGAATCTTTCTCTTCTGAATTCAATTAAACATATCCTAGGCTGATAAGCTTGGCATGCTCAGCCAACTTATTTGTGTTCGTAAAACAATAATTCTTTATTATTTTCTTCCCCTTAAAGAAACTTTCCCACATATTCTCATGAATCAAAGACTGCAGATGTAAGGCATCACATCTCAGTTCTGACACCTCAGTACCCTTCTTAGACCTGAAGGTCGTTATCACATTCAAGAATCTAAAATGCACATAACACATTTTAATTCTGGCAATATGACAGGGTAAACTAGGAATGAAAAGATGAAGACATGTCATCAGAGGTCCCTGGAAGAACAGCAGGAGGCGTTCAAGGTAAACACAGTAACAACTGTCCAAGCCCTAGATGAATTTCAGCTGGAAAATGAGAAAATGAGCACAAAGATCAATTGAAGTCCCAGCTGAGCCATATGACACCATTCATCACAGAGAAAACCGTTGTTTCCTAATATCAAAACAGTTGAAATCAGCTCTATTAGATGAGTTTTTAATTTTTCATTGTTCACAGAAAAATATCCTTCCCAAAATAAAAACAAACAAACAAACAAACAAAACAAAACACCAAACCAAACAAAACGCAAACAAAAAAAACCCAAACAAACAAAAACCCCTGAAACTTATGGCAGGCTAAGCTAAGAAGATTGCTAACTCTTGGTAAGTGGGGAAAACTCTTTAATTCAGGCATTTTACAAAGGACACAATAAAGCGAAGAAGGATAGTGAATGACTTCCTACCTCCTGTGGTGAATTTTAAACACAGAGAAATCACCTCAGGCAGTCTACGGCCAGCCCTGTAGATGGGCTGAAAGTGTGCTTCGAGAGTGTGGGGTGAAGACAGAGATTCAAACTCAAGCTTTTGGCTTCTCACTGAACAGAGGTTCAGATGATGGAGGTGAATCACACAGAGTTTTTGATAAACTATTCGGAAAAGGGAAGTATTTTCCATTGTTCACTTCACTTCTGGAGGCACACAGAAAGCTTATTGGTGTCATCAATGGGAAAAGACTTGCCTTTTTACCACGGAAGTGTTAATCTGACATTTTTTTCATTACCAAAATATTGACAACTCACTGCAGAACAAATGTGATGGATACAAGAGTAATCAAGCAATGAGTGAATCTGATGAGTGCATTTCACATCTGAGGCTTGTTTCCCTTTCTTTGTCCCAGGCTGAAGCAATTGTGAATTATTTTAATTAATCTGCCATAGAATGTCATAGCCTAAATTAGTTCAAAAAATTTTAATACAATCCATAACACATCACAAACACCACCTTCAGCTACTGTATTTCTGTACTCTTAAGTCTGAGACACATACAGATAAGATGACAGGTGTAGCATAAAAGAATAAAATACAGTAGAAATCAATTACAGTCAAGTAATTTTTCTTCCTTAAGCAACATTTTTATAAAAGAGAAATTATTACAACAAAAGTGATGGTAATTTCCTTAATGATTGAAAGATCTACATATTTTCCCTAAAAACTAAATTTCATTCTTTCAGTGTAAATTATAAATACTCTAGTTTTTCATGATTGCTATAGTTCATCACATTGAAAACTGTGCCACCTGCACTGAAAGACATGCTTTCAATAACTCACGTCCTAAACAATCAGATCTAATTAGTGTGATAGTCACAATTAATATGATGTTTTCATATCTAAGATGAAACAGGCAGCTGGGGACAAGAGTCTCATATGCATCTGGTATCACATAATAGAAGCCCAGTAAGAGATTTTTTGCTTGACTTCCTAGTTACATATTTGATTAAGTAAAATCATAGAATTGTTTAGGTTGAGAAAGACTTCTAAGATCATCAAGTCCAACCATAAACCTAACTCTTCCAAACCTACCACTAAACCATGTCCCTAAGCGTCACATCTGCAGATATTTTAGATAGCTCCAGTCATAATGACTGAACTGCTTCCCTGGGCAGCCTGCTCCAATGCTTAACCACCCTTTCAGTGGAAAATATTTTCCTTATTTAAAATCTAAGCCTCTCCTTAAGTAAGTTGAGGCTATTTCATCTCGCCCTATCATGTGTTATCTGAGAGGAGACCAATCCCCACTTCACTTCAACCTCCTTCCAGATTAGTTGTAGAGAATGATAAGGTCTCCTGTCAGCCTTCCTTTCTGCAGGCTAAACAATCCCACTTCTCTCAGGTGCTCCTCATCAAACTTGTGCTCCAGACTCTTCACCAGCTTCATTGTCCTTCCCTGGACAAACTTGAGCACTTCAATGTCTTTCCTGTAGTGAGGGCCCCAAAACTGAAAACAGGATTCAAGGTGCAGCCTCACCACTGCTGAGTACAAGTGGACAATTACTGATTGAGTCCTGCTGGCCACATTATTTCTGATACAGACCAGGATGCCTTCTAGGCCACTTGGGCACACTGCTGTCTCATGTTAAGCCAGCTGTTGACCAGCATCTCTGGGTCCTTTTCTGCCAAGCAGCTTACCAGTTACTCTGCCCCAAGCCTGTAGTGCTGCATGGAGTTGTGACCCAAATGCAACTTGGCCTTGTTGTACCTCATATCCTTAGCCTTGGTCCATTGATCCAGAGTGTCCAGATTTCTTTGCAGAGCCTTTTACCCCTCCAGCAGATCAACACTTCCCCATAACTTGGTGCTGTTTACAAACTGAGTGTGCACTCGATCACCTCATCGAGATCATTGATAAAGATGTTAAACAGGACTGTCCCCAGTACTGAGCCCTGAAGAACACCGTTTGTGACCAGCTGTCAGCTGACTATAACTCCATTCACCACCACTCTTTGGGACTGGCCATCCAGCCAATTATTTACTCATCCAAGCACTGGGCTGCCAGTTTCTCCAGGAGAATGCTGTGGAAAATGGTGTCAAAGGCTTTACTACAGCTCACATACACAACCACCACATCCTTTCCCTCATTCACTGAATGGATCACTCTTATGGAAGGAGATCAGGTTGGTCAAGCAGGACTTGCTTTTCATAAAGCCATGCTAACTGGGCACAATCCCCTGATTGTCCTTTACAGGTTGTATGACAATACTCAAGATGATCTTCTCTGTAACCTTCTGTCCTGGTTTGGAATAAATATATTCAGAGGGATAAATATTCTCTGATAAAAAACAGGCCGCAATCACCCTCTCCCACCAAGTTTGAGGAAAGAAATATTTCCTTGAAGGAAAGTCAAAGGGAAAGAGGAAAAAAAACCTATTTATTTAACAAACAAAAAAGGAAAATAGTAATAATACTAAATACTAAATAATATATATATAACAATAAATAATGAGGTCTCTCACTGGAAGATTGGAAGACCCAGAGTCCCAGGCCGATCATGGGGGGCTCCCCCAGGCCAGACTGGTGGAAAAGGCCTCCCAGTGAGGTCTCGACACTCCGATGTCCCAACAAGTACAGGAGAGAAGAAGAAGAAATCAAAAGTCCAGGAAAATGCAGAGGTCCAAGTCTCTTCCTTACGAAGAAAAAAAACCAGCCAGAACTCTCGTTGAAAAAAAAAGCTAGAAGGCTAGAAGGCCCCCCGCTTTTCAGTCAGGCTGCCAGAAAAAAAGCAAAACCAAAACTGCAGAGCAGCATAGCAAAATTGATCTTGAGACAGTAGAATTGTTTTGAAAAGATTTCTCTAGCTAGTTTTTTTTTCTCTCCGCTCTTGGGGCTCAGTTTTAACAGCACAAGATTCTTTTTTTTTTCTCCTGGCATAGAGGAGACGAATATAGGATAATCATAAAGTCACCCCAAGACACCTTCCCTGGCACCAAGATTAGGTTGACAGGCCTATAGTTCCCCAGGTCTTCCTTCTGACCCTTCTTGCAGATCTTCTAACTTCCAGTCAACTGAGACATCTAGAACACCAGTTATCCCAGTGAAACTCTATGGAACTTATATTTTCAAATTAAAATCAACGTCAGAAATACATTCAATGTCTGTGTTTCATTATTTATTGAACTTCTACTGTCATGAGGGATCTTTATTGCTAATTATGTAGTGTTTGTATTGCCAAGAATGGTATTTTTTGTGACTTGAAAAGGTTGACTCCCTTTTGAAGTGTTGTAGTTACAGGAAGAGGAGAAGGAATTTAGCACTATGTAGGTGTGACCAAACTGCATATTCTCTACGCCATTTTTGGTGGACTGTCTCTAAAAGCTGTGGCCAGAAATGTAAAGTTGGCCATTTTTTTCTGCTATGTTCTCATGAGAGGGTGTCAGTGATCAAGGTTCAGGACCATGTGGCCATTCGTCAAGGGGAGAGAGAGCCTTTCGCACCATTGCTACCACCACGGGAGCCACAACAAACACTGCTGCAGCTGGCAAAGCTACCACATTGCTTGCTGCCACATGGGAAAAAGCCCCAACCAAGCCACTTGGATCCCAAAAGCCCAGCAGAGATGAACAGGGCATGATCAGTGCTGGAGGCAGCCACGCAGCAGGGGGCAAAGAGCCCCCTGCCTACACACCGCCACTATGCTGGGACCCATGCCAGCATCTCAGCAGCAAAAATCCTTTTGGACAAAATAGGTTTGGAGTTATTTTTGCTTTTCCCCTGTTCCCCACTGGTGTTGTGTTTGCCACAGTACTTTCTTTGTTCTCCCAGGCCCCACGATGCACACCACAGGAACGGGAGCCATTTTTGTTTTGCTCCTGGAGTGGAGGGCCAGGTAACATTTTGTCTTTGTTGGTTTTTATGGGTAAATAATTTTCCTTTTTATTGTTCTGTTATTTGCAAGTTTTACCTCGGTAAAATTGTGAGTCTATAATTTTTAACCTCTGAGAGTCTTGTTTTCTATGTTTTCCCACTCCACTATCATAAGTAGCAGCTTGAGCAGCCTCAGCTTTTCCCTGCTGAGTTTTTAAAGCCAGCACATTATGATGTAAAAATGGTGGGCTACATAAGTTCTATATTTTACGTTTGAAAGCATGATTACCATTGGACTGCCCCTCTCATTTCTATCTGAGAGCAGCTTCTATAAACTTCTTCAGTCCAACTGTACAACTAAGCAGAGTATTCAGCAGCCTGACTTTCTCCAGTGAAGAAAGAAATATCTCTGTATTTTTAATAACAGGTCAATTTTTTGAGCTTTCATTGTATGTGAAAGTTACACCCTGTAAATCCATCTCGTGTATATTTTGGGTCTCTTTTTCATGTTGAAGCTGTTATGGAATAATTAGTATTCGNTGTATATTTTGGGTCTCTTTTTCACGTTGAAGCTGTTCCACCTTTTTATGGTATAATTAGTATTCAATTATAGCAAGACTCAGAATGGCCCTTCGCTTCTGTCAGTTTTGAAATAGAGGACTCAAGCTAAGATCTGGTCCTAGATACTAAGAAATTCAGTCTCTTCTTTCATGGACATTATTTTGTTTTTATAATAATGTTATTTTCTTCTAAATATTACATTGAACCACAATGAAATATGTATGATTTTTCCGGACTGTCTGTCTGGACAGTCCAGGTAGTGTAGAGGCATCTACATCCATTCTCTTCACTGTTAGGTGTCTGTTTTCCTTCATAAATAACAATGGTTATTTCCTGTGGGTGTTTGTTTGGGTTTGTTTTGGAGTTTTCCTCTTTAGAATTTTATTTTTTCCCCAGGTTATTCCTACAAACAGGAACCAGATCAGTTTTGCATTACTGGTAGAAATGCAGCTGGTCAAAGTTATTATGATATATAAAAGGAGTGGCTGTCAATTTCTGATAAATTCATGTGAGTATGTATGAACTGTGTTTCCTAATGGGAATTCTATGATGATAGAGCCTTATATGGGGCACTACTGTTAAAACGTCTTGTTGTTGTTAGTGGTGTAATGTGGATAAAGTGGTTGTGAGTGACTCAGCTGAAATGAAGGGGAACCAAATAAAAGCAACTCTATAATTAAGGTTTTAAATTCAAAAGAGAAAGTTTGCAAAAGTTGAATTGAATGTGGCAGAGACTTAGAATCTAAGTAAAAACCACAGGACTTTTCTTAGATTTTCATTACAAAGTAGAGGAAACTTAGAGGAAAGGGCCTCAAATCTAAGTGGATGAACATAGTGTCTTCAAAAGCAAGAAAAACAGTAAAGCTGCCAGAAAAAGAAAAAAGGTTTAATCACTAGTGAAAGTTATGTGTTACAGGTCGATATGTTTAGAGAAGAAGTGAAAACTGCAAAAGTCAAGATAAATTAGATCTTTCAAAGGATATTAAAACAAATACTGAAAAGTTTCTTATTCATATAATTAAAAATAGATCAAGGAAAAAGATTAAATACAATCTAGATATGGCCTCAAAACTTGAATTACTAAAAACTGAAGCAAAGTATTAAAGTTCATGGCAATAAGCATATTCAAAGAGGCAATCCGCCTTATAGAAATCAGGGTCTATGAATGTAAATTATCATAAGTAGCGTGCAAAAAAATCTCAGTATATATTCAATGCACTCAGGTTGGAGGACATTATAAACCTTATCAGAAAGATTATATGATATCTCAGGTAATTTTAAGTCTTTCAGTTGAGTGTAATTGATGATTTTAGTCCATATACTAGCACTGCAGCTATGAAAATAAAAATATTATTTGGGCACTTATGTTATGCAATGATATACAAGTAATTTGAAGGCAAAAATGAGATAAGACTTAAAAGTAAACAGATTATAAGGTAAAAAACCTTATGAGTTTATAAAAATTGTGATGTCCAAGGCTTATAGATTGCAAAGATGCTCTTAGTAGATGATTTTTTAAATTTTATTTTCTTAAATGAATAGTAGTTAAATTAAATGAGAGAGAAATGACCAATGCAGATCTCAATAAAGAATTTGATACCATAAATCATACTAAAAACTATAATTGTATAGATCAGAAGGTCTTCCAATTAATAGCAGTACTTTTTGCTATCAACTACGGTTCTATTATTTTGAAAGGACAAAAGGGAAAGAACTTAATTCATTTGACAGTGGGATAACTATGGGCCATGGAAGTGAAGTGGTTGCAAAACAGGGATTGCAATAGGGAAATATGGGGATAAGGGGAAGGTAAACCAAAACCTAGGTGTTTTTTTAACAGATCTATATATGAGAGTTGTGATTAGGACAATTGTCATTTGAAAGGTTGAACTTTGGATTTTTATGCTATATACACTTAACATCTATTAGTTCAATTTGACACTTAATAAAATTATATATTTTTTGTTAAACAACCCAATGTAGAATAATATATAGACTTTGTTAAAAATAATAATACCACTTTGTACCTTTCAGGCACTTACTTACTCCTCAGAAATGGCACTACTGGAACACAAATACCCTAATAGTGATACAAAAAAAGAACATGACACAAATATATGCACAGAATTCAAAATAATATTTAGGTAATATAAGTATTTTGGTAATGGTTGAACATATATCAGGCTGGGTTTGATTTCAGCTTTTCTTCTGACTAATTCTTATTCACTCTTTCCCAAAAACTAGATATTTATGTAGACTATAAAACACAGCAACATCCTTATAAATAATAATTTCATTAGCCTCATCACTTCAGATTAGATCTCTGGGAAAAAACCCAAACAAACATCCATGAGGACACAACCTCTGCTACAAAGTTTTAAACTCAAGATTCAATTAAAAAGTTTACTAAAGTGTGTTGTGCAGAGAGATGTTGTCAAGACTCAACAGGCAAAGAAAACACCTTCACTGCTGTCACATTGGTCGGTCTTATGTTTCTTTCCTAAGACAAAACATGTCATACATATCTTATATACTTCTACTTTCACATTCCACATCTGATTCCCTATTTCAAGGTAATTGAAGAAGAAATTCATCTTTACAAAACTCAAAACAGGACTTAACATCACTTAACCAAACAGCTAACCAAAAGGGAGACACAGTCTACCAAAATCCAAACAAAAATCATTTTATCAGCGAGATCTGCTGTGTAATTATTTGCTCAGAAATAATTCATAAGTTAACGTTTTTCACTGACAATTCTTCTCAGGTGCAGCTCAGTAAGAAAAGTTCTATTAAAACTTATACCCAAAGGCCCTTTCAATTTCTGAAATATAAAACTGAAAAAAAAAGTGATAAAGCGTCCAAACTTTTTAATCTCTTAGTCTGCTGCCTTAAGTTTCTAGATGCCAAAGGGCACAATTGAATATATACCTTTATTTGTTAGAAACAACTTCATATTTTGGTAAAATGTTTAAAATGAAAATTTATTTGGTATTCTGTACAGATTACAAAACCTTAGAAGAACCAATTGAACAAGGACAGAAATGTTGTGTAAGGTTTCCTTTCAGAAAAATAAGGCCTACTTACTGATGTTTTGCCACTATACCTTACAATTCTACAACATAGCCTAGAATAACTGCTTTCTCAGACGAACTGTTTTCCAACCAGCAATATGTAGCCCCATATCTGCAACCATCTGATTCATAATCATATTGAGATCCTTATATTTTAAGAACAAACATAAATACAGTAATATAAATAACAGAATTTTACAGTATTTCAATGAAAAATGACTGGTATGTTTTCTGCTGGTCTGTATGTTCCTTTATTCAAAATGATTTCTTTATGTATTTGGATTAAAAAAGTAAATTATGTCTCTCAAGAAGAGTTCCTACAGCTTTTATAGGAGTCCATTAATCATGTGATGGGGGGAGTTGTAGCAAGGTATTACTAAAATTAAATTGTTCTACGGTTTCTTACAGTAGCAATTTGACAAACAAGGATATCAACAGTACCCATATAAATGAATAAAAGCATAATATCAACATTGTTTAGAGACAACATACTATCTCTAAACTGAACAATGAGATTATATGCCTCAATGACATGATAAATGAACGTACCTTCAAATTCTTATATTAAAATATTACTAAATTAAATCATTCTCATGATATCTCCACTTATGTCTTTTTTCAATGAACCTCACTGCTAAATAGTTATTTCAGTAGTTCAAATATCTAGAATAATGCGCTATTCTGATATGATGAACCATTCACAGTAAGTTTAGATCTCCTGTTGCAAACTCCAAAACTGGTACTTTAAAAGTGGCAATGATTTTTCTTATTTC
This sequence comes from Calyptomena viridis, assembly GCA_013390005.1. Lineage (NCBI taxonomy): Eukaryota > Metazoa > Chordata > Aves > Passeriformes > Eurylaimidae > Calyptomena > Calyptomena viridis. The sequence goes on along the minus strand of WEIV01011483.1, from coordinate 101,498 downwards.
ATTTGGCAGAAGTCAACTCCTTAAGAATAGTATTCTTTCCGAGAAGTTATATTCTTTGCAAGTTGTCATGGTTTGACTCTGGCTAAAAGCCGAGAGCCCACACATAGATCTAAAATTTCTCAGAGAAGGGGGAAAAAAAACCTCGACTTTTGTGATAAGGATTACAAGCAACTGTTTATTAACTATTTCACATAAGCAAAACAGGCTCTAACTTAGAATGTTAAGAATTTACTACTACTACTACAACTACAACTACTACTANCCAGCAAATGTCCCACAGGTTCACAGCCTCTCTCCTCCAGCACTTCAGCTCCGTGCAGAAATCTTCCAATCCTTCCATGAGTGTGCTGCGAATCTTTGTTCCTATGATCCCTCACAGTTTTCCTGGGGCCCTATTCCAGTGTTTAAGGCATCTTCTCTTTCTCCTCTCTCTGACCTTGGTGTTAATCAAACTCCTCACCCTCCTGTCTCTTAAGCGGCCATGATGTTCAGCGCAGCTTTTTTTTTTTATCTACTCCTTCTTAAATATGGTATCACAGAGGCGTTGTTGCCTGACCTTGCCTCGCTTAGAGCAGAGAAAAACTCTAGCAGCTTCTTAAAGAAGCCTCTCTCCTAGCCCCCCCAGCTAATAAAAAACTCCTGGCTACTTAAAACCACAACACAAGTTCTCTGACACTATTAATAGGATGCTCTAAAGAGAAAATCAATGAGAGTTGCAATAGTTTTGAAAGAAAGTACAGAAAAAGAGTCTTAAAATTTAAAACCATGGTACTTATTTCCTATGAAAACTTTATAATTAGTTATCTCTACTTTCTTATACCTGAGACTGCCTACGGACTACTAAAACTACAGTTTATGTAAAACTGAGCAACAGACTGGGTCAGACAAACCTAGGCAGACTTGACATCCTCAGGTTCATGGGCCTTGATGGGATGCATCCATGAGTGTTGAAAGAGCTGATGGACACCATGTTGAGGCTGCTCAGGCTTGCTTTTGAAAGGTCATGATGATCAGGAGAGGTGCCTAAGGACTGGAAGAAAGCAAATGTCACCCTGGTCTTCGAAAAGGGCAAGAAAGAGGACCCAGCGAGCTACAAGCCAATCAACTTCATCTCAATTTCTGGGAACGGGATGGAGCACTTCATTCTGGAGGTCACCTCCACCCACATGGATGACAAGATGATCAGAAGTAGTTAGCATGGATTAACTAAAGGTAAATCATGCTTGACCAATCAAATTACCTTCTATGGTAAAACAACTACCAGGATGGATGAGGGAAATGTAGTGGATGTTGTCTGACTCAGCTTCAGCAAGGCTTTCAACGCTGTCTCTCACATCATCTTCACAGGCAAACTCAGGAAGGACTGGGTGAGCGGACAGTGAGTGGATTGACAACTGGCTGAACTGCAGATCCAAGAGGGTTGTAATAAGTGGCACAGGGCCTAGTTAGAGGCCTGTCACTAGTGGTGTCCACTGAGGTTCAATATTGGGCCCAGTATTGTTTAGCTTATTTGTCAATGACTAGAACGAAAGGGCAGAGTGCCTCAGCAAATTCACTGATGACACAAAGCTGGGAGGAGTGGCTGATACCCTGGAGTGCTATGCAGCCCTTTAGAAGGACCTTGACAGGTTGGAGAGGTGAGCAGAGAAAAATTGTCTGAAATGTAACAAAAACAAATACAAGGTTCTGCACTTGGGGAAGAATAACTCTGTGGACCACTACAGACTGGGTGTTGACCTGCTGGAAAGCAACTCTCTGGAGAAGGATGTGGGGGTCATGGTGGGGAACAGCTGTCCACGAGCCAGCAGTGAGTCCTTGAAGCCAAAAAGGTCAGGGGTATCCTGAGAGCATTAGGAAGAGCACTGTCAGGAAGTTGCTGGAGGTGGTCCTGCCCCTCTACTCAGCCCTGGTGAACATCTGGAACGCAGTTTTGAGCTCTTCAGTACAAGAGAGATATGGAGTTCCCAGAGCAGGTCCAGTATAGGGCTACAAAGATGACAAAGGGACTGGAGCACCTCTCCTACAAGGAAAGGCTAAGGAAGTTGGGCCTGTTCAGTCTTGAGAAGAGATGACTGAGAGGGGAGCTCATCAATATTTGTAAGTATCTGAAGGAAGGGTGTAAAAAGGATGAAGCCAGGGTCTTCTCTATGGTGCCAAGCAGTAAGACAAGGGGCAATGGGCAGAAACTGATGCACACAAAGTTCCACCTGAATATGAGGAAGAACTTCCTTACTGTTTGGGTGACCACACACTAGGACAGATTTCCCAGATAGGATGTGGAGTCTCCTTTTCTGGAGATACCAAGAACCACCTGAACACAATTCTGTGCAATGTGCTCTAGGATGACCCCACCTGAGCAGGGAGGTCGGACCCGATGACCCACTGTGATCCCTTCTAAGCCTACCTACTCTGTGATTCTGTATCTAACTGTTGAACTCCTTTCAATCAGAAGTGTTGGAGTTTCTCCCATTCAATCCGATCTGAAAAGACTAACATCTACTGCAAATCAAATAAAATGTGTTTGTAAGGTAAAACCCTGTAATCATGGCCCCAGGAGAATCAGTAGGAATTTTATCTTTGTTTTCAGTGGAGTCAGGATCTCACACATAATGAACAGTGCTAGTGGGAGAGGTGTAAGAGGTGTAAGAAATTCTGTCAGATGACTTCATAGCACTTTGCATAGCACTTTCTGTAAAGTATCCTACTCCAGGCAAAAAACTCTAATTTTGCAAAGTGATATGAACACAGGTTATAAAGACTACTCATGGTTTTTTTTCACATATATAATACTGCTGACTTTTCCTTTATTGGAGTAAGGGTCCCAATATCCCTGGAGATATCTATGTATTTCTTTAGACCAGACTTTAATCCCTTTGCTAATCCATCATTTCTTGGATCTATTTCACTTGATAATGCCTTGATCAAAGCCACACTCCAAAATTCTCTAATCAGAAGCATGTTATTGATTGCTCATGAAAAGCTCCAAGACCTGTGCTCCCATCAATGAACCACAGGTCATGGATCTTGGTATCAATTAGAGCTTGATTGCAGTAAAAAAACTCTTAGATCACTTTTCAGGCCAACACATAAGCAGACGCACTACTTACACTGCATACACTTAATTATCATCTGTTAAATAAAATCCATCTGACCTTGACTGTGTGCTAGCTGAAGTGTGCATACAGCACAAATGGGGAAACAATGAACATAAGCTCATTTATTGCCTTCAGGATAATGGATTTATTTCTATGCTCTGGGTAGAATGTGCTCGTCCAGGAAAGCAAAGGAGAAATCCCAAAAGGAATCCTTTTCCCTACTCTGCCAGAGCTGCATTCTAACTCCTCTCCCACAGTGCACTTCTGGTGCTCATTTGGTCAAGAATGCTATTAGAAGCAGCAGAATAAATCTTTAAAATAAATGTAACATTAGAGATCACCTTCTGTCTCCGTGCTGAAAATGTTGACTGTGGAGTTTAATTTTCATTTTTCACTTCCAGTTTTTCCAATTGTTAGACAGAGCTTGCCAAATTTCCTCTTCTGAAGTTATCAATACCTATTGTAAAATAGGTTTGACAGATTCATTAGCAGGAAGAGGACACATTATTTAAACATAAATCTACCTAATCTTCAGATGCATGCTCTATTTCAGGCTTTTTCTTTTTTTTTTAACCAGTATTTGATCTGGTATTACAAAAGTGCATGCTATTAGTTTACGTACAGTCATATAAAAAGAACTGTTTTCAAAAGTGAAGCTGAGTATTCACTGTATTGTATTTTTCTGTGATAATTACACCTTATTTCTCCTTCATCTGAATTTTTTCCCTAATAATATTTTTGTGAAATAGTGTGCTTTTCTCTTAGCATGCAGTGCACCTTCATTTTTAGGGCTTATTTTTTGTCAAGTACTACTGGTGCAAAGGGAAAAGGTTTACTGAACAAATGCAAGCCGACCAAACAAAACAAAACAAAAAAGGTAACAGGTTAAGGTTAAATGACTCTGATTTGATGCCATTTTAATGGATTTTACATTTCTAAATTAATTAAGCTACTTTGATTTTTTCTCTTCATGTATCAAAATTGCATTCCCTGTTTTAATGCCACTGTATCACTGCTGATTTTTACCCCTCCCCTTCACTGTCCTCGCTTGCTAATGTCAACCTCCCCCTTTTGTCACATTCCAAGGAAAGTGCCAAATGAAAGTATCATTAACACATACAGAAGTCTTCAATGACTGAGCTCCCATGGCTAGGAAAACCAAGGCACTGATATTTAAATACAAATTCCTTTATTTGACAAAGTTCATCTGGCACTCCTTTACCTTCCAGGACAACTGAACTCCCAGTCTAACACAAAAATGAGCCTTTTGGACCACTGAGGGTTAAACCAAGCCACTAGGAAAGCCAAGGAGAGGATCTGACTCCCAGTTGCCTCTGCTAGAAAAATTAATCCTGGAGTTTAGCATCTGGATCCTTCAACTGCCAAGCTTGCCCCAGTTGTGTTTCATCGCTGGGCAAGATTAAAAAACAGAATGAGCAGGACCAGATTCTGCTCCATCACTGACAAGAAAAAAAAAAAAACAAAAGAGAAAAAATATCACAAAAACAAAACGCAGAAACAAAAAAAAACTTTAAATCAAGAATGTCATGCTGTTGCACATGTGTGCTAATGCACTCTGAAACAATGCTCGGCTTTAAAGCCATGTCAAGAAAAAACAGTCATGTATGTCAGGTTATTTTTGCAAACACTGTGGAAGGTAGAGTTGGCAAATTTGTGCAGGTTCAAACTCCCATTAGGGTACCACCTGTCAAGTTTTTCTTTGAGCACACAGGTTTATTAAATATATTTTGTTTCAGGGTGATGGCAACCCTCATCAAGGATTCCGCTCTCACACACATCCTGTGTGCTCATGGTGATGTGATTCCAAAATGCAGATGCGCTCCACCTGCTAAACTCAAATCCAAATCTGGGTGTAGTTCCCCTTATAAAGTTCATAAAATGTGTTCTGGGGATTTGAGCTAGTCCCATTGTGCTTTAGAGTCCATCTGTGAGGCTGGATATGTATTCAGATTTTAAAATCCCTACTTCATAATTCATGTCAAGATCCTCATATTTTTATTTGCATAAATGTAGGATGCTCAGGAGCACATTTTGACATCTTGTCTATCCCTACTTCAAGGAAAATAATCCTTTGTAACAAATATTTTGGAATCTAGCTTTTCCCAAAACTCAGTAAAATTGTCCTTTGCTTTTCCCCTTCTCAAAATAAACTTTGAGAGCTTCTATCATAACATCATGAGTCAAAAAAAACTGGGCAAAACATCACTGATCCACCATATTGATGGCAGAGATGGAGTGAATCACTAACAAAAAGGTGAGGTAATAAAACTTGGGTTTAGAGAGGTCCCTCAAAGATAATGACTTCCCTGGTAAGGTCTTATCCGATTTAGGGGGAGGAAAAATTAATCCAGCTCCATAGTTTCTGTAAAACAGCTGTAGTTTTGTACTGCAAGATTACTGTGTCCATGTTACATCTAAGGAAGACACTGTATTGATGGTAGAAAATGTATCTCCTTGAACAGCTGCCATCTGCCATAGGTAAGGATAATTTATTTGTCTGCATTATAGAGAGGCCAGGACACACAGATATTGGTGATAAGAACAAGTGAGTGCTAGGAGAAGTAACAGGATGAGAAAGCCATAAATGTTATTTAGCTATTCTTGCTGTTGCTGGAGGCATCTACAAGTAAGTATACAACAGAAACTGGGCTACTGTAAAACTGGGCTACTGTCTAAGCCACATGCTGTTTGGGTGGTTTACACATATTGAACGCAGAAACAGATTTCACCCACATGAACTTGCAAAGTTTGTGGTTCTTTGATACCTTGAATTGTGTAAAGAGAGCATGCTACATGCATTTTCCCAAGAAAATTTCTTTTAATTTAGTGAGAAAATAAGCATTTTAGCAAAAGTTTCAAGGGTCATTACATACAATCAAGGCAAGGCAGAAGCATTACACCAAAAGTACCCAGCAAACAAAGACACAGTCCGCAAAAGCACCCAGTGCAAAGCAATCAGTGATGCAGCTTAGCCGAATATCAGTCCCTTGGCTTTAAGTTAACCGAAATAGTGAAGAAAGAGATAAAACAGAAAAGAGAGTTTAAAAGAGTAAAGAAAGAAGGAAGAAGAGATTAGAATAAGACATAGCTACTGTCAAAGAAGTCTGTGGCGATCATATCATGACAGCAGGCTCCCAAAAGAAAGGCCAAAATGGAGCCTATTTGTGCTGTATTTATGGGGTTTGGCTACTGTGGCGCCCCCTCCCAGGTGGGACGGTCAGATCACTGACCACTCAATGTCCTCCCAGCCAAAGTGCTGGGTGCCATGGTCAATCAGGAGCTCCAGGGGTGTGATGTGGGTGAGCTTCCAGGTAGACCTTCCTTGACTGACAGGCAGCCACATGATTCTCAGGCCATGTGCTTCTCCATGCACTTGGCCATGTTGGCTGCAGACCATGTGCCTGCAAGGCCTAAGCATAGTCCGTACCACACACAGGCACTTATGGTAAATTGGCTTTGACCCACATAAATTCAGTGAGATATGAATCCGGTCTCTCATAGCTACAATGCTTAGATAACAGATACGCTGCTTCCCCCAGAAAGATCACAGAGTAGAGCATATTACTCAGTCTTTTCCAGTACGAATCTATACACACCCATTTTTCTTCAATATAGGTGTTAGTACCTACTAGCTTTATATCAACATTGTGCCATGGCTGGGTTTCTGTGGCCAGACTGTATCCAGGGTGTCCTCTTAGTGTTACACTTCGGCTGGTATAACATATATTTATAAACAAAAGCAAAAGGAAAAAAAGCAGATAATTGCTTTTGCAACCAGTTGAGACAAAAGAATTCAATTTCTTCTTTGCAGATCATATCTTTTCAGTCTTCTCTCACAAATGAAAATGTCAAAAAATTTCTTTATTTTTTTCTGGCCAAAAAAAAAAATTGTGTGGGCCATAGGACAAATTTCATCTCTAAGTTCAGTTATTTTCCACAAATGATCGGAATTAAAGCAAATGAGCATTTACTAGATTTGTAGATGTGTCTGAGTTGTTGTAATAAAAGGAATATTTATGTTATTAATTTGCTATAAAGTACTATGTAGGTGTAGGTGGATTGAGTGGACCTTGCACAAGAGATGGTGAGTAAACTAAATCTTAAAAACACCTTCCCCACACCTCTTCCTCCTTTCCAGGTCTCACTCCTCTCCCTACAGTTGTGCAGGGAGATAGGGAATGGGGTTACGTTCAGTTTATCACAGGGTGTTCTTGACATTGCTCAGAGAGGAGTTCTTCCTCTGCTCCAGCAGGGGGTCCCTCCCACAGAAGACAGATCCCCCACAAACTTCTACAGCATGAGTCCATCCCACAGGCAACAATTCTCCACAAACTGCTCCAACATGGGTCACTTTTCCACAGGCAGGAGAAGTGTCAAGCACAGCCTGCTCCAGCATGGCTCCCCCACAGGGTCACAAGTCCTACCAGGAAAACCTGCTCCTCTCCCCACAGGTCGGCAGGTCCCTGCCAGGACCCTGCTCCAGCATAGGCTTTCCAGGGGTTTGCAGCCTCCTTCAGGGCATCCACCTGCTCCAGCATGGGTCTCCTCCTGCAGGTGGATCTTTGCACTCCCATTGATCTCCATGGTCTGCAGGGAGACAGCCTGCTTCACTGTGGTCTTCACCACAGGCTGCTGGGGAATCTTATGCTTGAAGAACCTCCTCCCCCTCCTTCACCACTGACCTTGGTGTCTGCAGAGTCTTCTTCTCACATATTCTCATTCTGCTCTTCTCTGGTCGCAATTACTTTTGCACAATAATGGCTTTTTTCTCTTCTTAAATATATTATCATTGAGGCGTTACTATCATCCCTAATTGGCTCATCCTTGGCCAGCAACCTGTCTGTCCTGAAGCCAACTGGCATTGGCTTTGCTGGACCTGGGGAAAGCTTCTGGCAGCCTCTCACAGAAGCCACTCTTGTGGCCCTCTGCCTACCAAAACCTGGCCACACAAACCCAATACAACAGTGATGTATGCAGAGAAAAACACAGAAAATTGGGAATTTTAAATACAAATAGAAACAAGAGACTTATAGGAGGAACAAGAAACAAACTTACAGTGGAGGCACACAAGTGGGAACCAGACTGTACAGAAATTGCTCAGTTTAAATGTTGCTGGCTGAAAACCAAGACTTTTTCTAGTGTGAGTTCATTTTGACATTTTTTGTTTGTTGTTTTTCTGACAAAACACAGCTTTAAAGATTGAAAGATATAAAGATTTATTATGTTATCTTTTAGTATGCTCTACAGAAAAAAATGGACCAATTCCACTCCACAGCCTTGTCTGCCTGGGGTCCTATCACTTTTGTGAGCTCTTTGTCCAGATACTAAAGCAAGCACTAAATACGCTCTGGCATAATAAAGGCAATCTGATTGTAGATTAAAAAAAAAACTAAAAAAAAAAAAAACAGAAATTATTCACCAGAGAAAGAAAATTTGTACTGTTTCATGATAGTATAAAACCTAAGTTGATAATATTGGACAACTCAAAGATACCATGTAAATGGAAAAAACTGCAGCTGGTATTAATTCTGGAATTTTGATAGGGAGATCATAAATATGGATATGTATTGTTGAATCATACAATTTAATCAAGAAATGAAATTTATTAGTTGATGAGAAATCTTAAAGACGTGGCAGAATAGCTCTCAGAATAAAGCCTGTCTCCTAATCAGATCACAAACACATATTCTATCAAGCAGATGAATCAAACCGTAATTCAATAACTTAAAAAAATGCAGCTAGGTATTATGAATCACTCTCACAAAACAAGGGGGGCATTGTCTACCTCCACAAAATATTGTGTGGACAATCTTTTCTATAATGCTTTTTTTGTGTCATAAGCCATGCTACTGAGAACCTGATGCAATAACAGACTTAGGTCCTCTAACGCAGATACACCGTAACATTTAATTTTAGGCCTGGTTCCCAGAATGAAATTAATATCTTAGAGCTAAGTAAGGACATAAAATCTATGTACAAGGCATTAATATAAACTCAGAAAGGTAATGAAAATAAATCCATATGACGAACAAAAAGCCAAAAATAAGACCCAAGGAAGTGCTGATCACTAAACTTGCCTTGAATTCAATGCTATGTCTGAAACTTAAGTCCCAAAAACCTAGACATCCTTTTTCATTTTGGATTCGTGTCTGAAATTAATTTCTGGATCTAGACTGCAATAGCTGCTTTTTCAAAAAATAAGATATCCTGAATAGGTCTTAAGGTGCTTTTGCATTTTGGTAGAATGAACTGTGCTTGTCCTGAGAAAACCATAGGGTTAAACTCTCCTACCCCAAGAAATTCTCTTTTCTTCATTCAAAATCATTTGGGGGTTTGCCCGATGACTATTCTACTGTCCTGGTTTTGGCTGGGGTAGAGTTAATGTTATTCACAGGGGGTAGTATGGGGCTCTGTTTGAATTTGTGTTGAACACATTAAACATAATAGAAATGGTTTTGTTATTGCTGAGCAGTACTTACACAGAGCCAAGGCCTTTTCTGCTTTTTGTACTGCCACACTGGCAAGGAAGTTGGAAGTACATGGAAATTTGGGAGGAGACAGCTGGCCCCTACTGATCAAAGGGATATTCCATACCATATGACATCATGTTCAGTATATAAAGCTGGGAGAAAGAAGGAGGAACAACAAGAGTTTTGGATTGATGCTGCTTGTCTTCCCAGGTCACCATTGCACATGATGGGGTCCTGCTCTCCTGGAGATGGTTGAACACCTGTCTGCCCATGGGAAGCAGTGAATTAATGTCTTGTTTAGCTTTGTTTGCATGTGTGGCTTTTGCTTTCCTTATTGAACTGTCTTTATCTCAACCCATAAATTTTTTAGATGTTACCTTTCTGATTTTCTCCCCAATCCTACTGGTGGGGGAGTGAATGAATGGCTGCATGGGGCTTGGTTTCGAGCTGGGCTAAACCACAACATCCATAATAAAGCCGGCAGAAAATAATCTCTTATGCTCCCCTGGTAGGGGACTACTTCAGCAACTGTACTATGGAATTATTCTTTCTTAGAAATCCATTCCTGATCCTGTACAGCTCCTACAGTTCTGCAATTCTGTTTCTACAGTTCTGTTACAGTGGTACAGCAGTAGAACATCAACAGGAACATGGATCTATATCCCCACATAACTCCACTTGACTCACCCTTTGCTGCACACTCTGTACAATGAGTTTTTAAGTGACACTCCCAGCAAGTAGCAATGCTGGGTTTCATCTTCTTTGTGCTAAAAAACTCAGAAGGACTAAATTCCTCTATTTAGTGATTGCCCTACCTACCAGAGGAGAGAAAAGTGAGGAGAGAAGGAAAAAAATTATTCCTGTCAGATTTTTTTTTTAAAAAAGCAGATTCAGCAGTGTTTTATTATATGTTCAACTTTGTTGAGTTCCTATATTCTAGATCCCAGTAAGGTGTATGTGGGTGATCCTAGCCTGAGTAGTTCTGCGTATGCACAAAAAGAAGAAATTATAATAATAAGGACATTTCAAGATGCACATGAACATTGAATTTTAAACATTTTTACATATAGTCAGATACTAAGCAAAGATTTCTTTATGTATTTCTATCTTTTCCTTATGTTTCTTTATTTATACTGTCCATCGTGTACATTTGCACTGCTCAACAGAACACAGTTCACAGGAAGGATGATGCATGTTCCTTGGCAAACACCCCAACAGTTTAAATCCATTACACTCTATATGACTTTAAATGAGTCCCAAAGTACCTATTGATCAGTTCCACATATATCAAAGTCACACACAGCATGCAGTATTCAGCTCTAGAAAATAGCCCAACCCAACTTAGCTGGTCCATACTTGCCATATGGCATCACCCCAAGAACCTTTTGGAATATGCATAAAACAGACTTGAAATTGACAAAGTTAGGACCATGACATACCTTGCCCACGACTGCTGAAAGAAGAGGAACGAAATGTCAAGAACATTTTTACTGCATTTCAGAATCACTCAAAAATGGCACCATGTGTGTTTGGAGAAGGGCCTGGATCCACACTTAAAACTATATACGTATTTTTTTGAGCCTTCCTTAGTCTTGTTTTGGGTTCCTAGTACCCCTTGAAACTGAACTTTGAGGACTCATTTTGAAAAGTTCTCAGGTGCAAAAAAATTCTGTAACTAAACAGCCATTTAGAATTTACATATAAGCAACAGTTGGTTCCTAATTTCATACAGTGTCATTGAAACATTACTTAAAAAAGCCAGATAACATTAAAGACAATTTTCCTTTTATTTAGGTGAAATCAGCAAAACTGATCTACTTTTAACTGGATAAAAATGGCTTAATTCTGAAATTTAATACTTTTCAATATGTAGCCAATTTACTCAAAGCAACAGGAAAGACTAAAAAATTTTAAAATATAATTTAAATGAAATAAATGCAGTACAAGTAGATCCATATTCTAAATGATAAGGGACATATATCATTCAGACAGAGAAACATTATTGACATTACTAAACCAGGTAAAAATAAATTATCCTGAAAAAGTAAAGGAGATGTGGAGACTTTTAAATAACATTCTGGAGTTCCAAATATAAATAAATAAATAAATAAATAAATAAATAAATAATATATATTTTAAAATACCTTTACAAAGTAATTACAAACTCAGGGAAAGTGCATTTCATAAAACTCTGTTAATAGTCCTCTAGAATCTGCCTGTGGACATGAAATCTATTAATGTAGGAGACCTGTGCCTGCTGAATCTCCTCCTGAGTGCTCGCTTACATTCCTCAAAAATAATCTGTCCTGATAATAGTTTATCCCTTTTCTATATGTTTTTTTATTTGACTATCATTTGTATCAAACAATTGAGAATTGTACCTTCACCAGCTACAGATGATAACCCTTTTTCATTCAAATGCATCTATTAGTTAGATTCAGGAACTGAATAGTGTAGAAATAAATCTTTTAACTACATTAGTACAGTAGTAAGGTTTTGATGCCCCATTTTGTGTAAAAAGAGAATAATAGTTTTATAAACTATAGTGAGAAGAGAGGGGTCATTCATTCTAGCATCCTTAAAAAGGAAAGAAAAAGAATTATATCACACCAGACAAGGAAACTGTCCACCTGCATGTGGTTACTAAGTAAAAAAGAGAAGAATAGGGAAAAGAATTTTGGACGGAGAAATACTGATGCAAAGAAAAATTACAGATTACCAAATCTTACAGAATGTTTTTGAAGAATATGCCAAAATATTATTGAAATAGGATCATAAATAGCATCATTGAAAGAAACTAGGAAATAGGCTTTGAATTTGATTACATATATGTATGTCTATATACAGTCATGATACATTAAAAAGAAAAAAAACAAAATTATGGCTAGCTTATTCCTTAATCAATTGTAAAAAAACCAAAAATAAGTGAGTAAATACAACTGTGTTACATATTACCTACCTCATTTGTCAGGAGTCAAACAGAAATGGTCTTCTATAGCAATAGTAGCAGCTAAACTGTGTGTTTAATGTTGAAGCAATCAAATGAGCAACCCACCGAATTAGGCCTGGGAGTCTCAAAACTCACAAGCAATGTTCCAGGTGGATTCATGCACTACTGCTTTATAAAACAGAGAGGTAAAAGTGGAATAGAAAAGACTATTCCTACATGTATAAGGATCAAAGTCATCTTAGGAACTATTTTGAACTGCACTGTTAAGTCCCTCCTGTGCTTTAAACTAGGATAGGTCTGTTAATTCAATTCACTTATTTCATCTGCATTATGCAGGCATCAAAATGAAGAAAATCAGTAATGAGACAGGCAACTATTTCCAAAATTCTTTGGGGATCTCACATATCTATTTACTCCTCTTCCAGGTCTCTCTACTGAACAGTCGGTGTCATTGTCTTAGTTTTCACCCTTCTCCATCCACGCTTCTGCTACCTTTGGCAAACTCCTCTGGAGTTATAGTGCTTCCATTGAGGACAATGCAATGATTTCTGCTCATTTTAATGATCTAATGTGAAGGTCTAATGTACTAACTCTTCATGGAATCATAGAATGGTTTGGAGGGAACCTTAAAGATCATCTTATTCCAATCCCCCACCATGTTAGGAACACCTTCCTCTAGACCAGGTTGCTCGGAGGCCTATTCAGCCTGGCCTTGAACACTTCCAGGGACAAGGAATCCACAACTTGTCTGGACAACGTATTCCAGTGTCTCACCACCCTCACAGTAAAGAATTTCTTTCTAAAATATCATCTAAACCTACCCTCTGTCTGTTTAAAGCCATTATCCCTCATCCTACTACTACACACCTTTGTAAAAAGTCCCTCTCTAGATTTCTTGTAGGATCCCTTTTGGTTACTGGAAGACTGCTATAAGATGTCCCAGGAGCCTTATCTTCTCCAGGACAAACAACCCCAACTCTTTCACCCTGTCTTCAAAGGGAAGATGTTCAAGTTCTGTGATCAACTTAGTGGCCATCCTCTGGACCTGCTCTTTCCTCCAGGGCTTTATCTCATGGTAGATCAAGGAAACCCCTGAAGAGGCCAAAGTCTGCTCTCCTGAAGTACCGGGTAGTGAGCTTGCGGCACACACTCCTCACTGCCCAAAAGACCTCAAACTCCATCACTTCATAGCCACTGCAGCCCAGGACGCCCCTGAGCTTCACATTCCCCACCAGCTCCTCTGTCTTGGTGAGAATAAGGTCCAGCATAGCACCTCTCCTTGTTGGATCCTCTGTCACTTGGAGAAGGAAGCTATCATCTTTGAAGAAGGAAGTTGTCATCAACGCATCCCAGGAACCTCCTGGATTGCTCATATCCATATGTTGTCCCTTCAACAGACATCGAGGTCATTGAAGTCCCCCATGAGGACGCAGAATTGTGCACATGATGCTGTTCCTGTGGCCTCATCCACTCAGTTTTCCTTATAGGGTGGTCTATAGCAGATCCACACTTTAATGTCATCTATCACTTCCTTCCTTTTAATCCTGACCCACAGGCTCTCAGTCAGCTCCCCATCAATCCCCAGGCAGAGCTCCATGCACTCCAGGTGATTGACAGAGAGAGTCACAGCCTCTCCTTGTCTCTCCTGCCTGTCTTTCATAAAGACCCTGTACTTCACTTACAAGAGCCATCCCACTGTGCACTGCAGGTGTATGCATGTCCCTGACTTCTCTTGTTTATTCCTCGTGCTGTATGCCTTTGCTTAGAGGCTTTTAAATTGGGTTCTGATGAAGCCAACTTGCTGGCTGAAGTGGCTGGAATTCCTTTTTGCTGCCCTTCGTGTGCTCTCCTGCTGATCTGTGATCCCTCTCCAGGCTGTGTGCATCTCTTGCTGGCCCTGGAATCAAACTGATATGAGTGGAATGGATTGACATTCTCATCCCACCACAACTTTAGTTTAAAGCCCCCTTTACCATCTTGCCAAGTTTATGACTGAAAATGCCCTTCTCTGACAGATGGAGCCCATCTGTCCCCAGTAGACCAGGTTTATCAAACTGAGTCTCATGGTCATCCTTGTCTGAATTTCTCTCTATTTTTTTATTTTTTTTTCACTCTTTGAAACAGCTTATAATTGCATTCTCTGCTGCCATCAGAAATTCTCTCTATTCTTGTTGCATTTCACTTATACTCTGTAACGTTTATATTACTTAATTATTTGAAGAGTTCTGGGAAATAGTATAATGAAAGGCATTATACAAAGCAAATGTACATCCTATTGTAATTTGGTTTGGTTACTTCAGTGTGTTTATATGCTTCAAGACTTTCTTCCCTAATAGTTAAATTCATTTAAGTCACAGATGCTTGGTTATTGCTCTCCTGTCTCTTCTTAGAGGTACTGTAATTGAGCACCTGTGTGCAGGGACAGAGGGAATTGGGGGTTCTTGATTAATTTTCTCCAGCTATAAATTATTTATTGTCTTGTACCAATCTCTTGTCATCCTCTTTGGGACTCTTTTGAACTGTCAGAGATAGCTATTTACTTTTAACTGATTGTTACTCTGTGCTCATTGAGTTTTCCTAGATGACAAACAGAGAAGAAATATTAAAACTATCCATGTCTAATTACAATAGGAAGAGGTTGCATAGTTAACAAATTCTTGTTAGCTGCGGAGTCTAATCTTCTTGAAGTACTGAATTCCAGGTAGGAAGCTCATGTTAGCCTCAAAGAATGGCTAGCGAGTTTAAACTTCTTGGCAAACTGCTGCAGCAGACCCAGTTTGAGCACATGGATGGACTAGCTGAACTCCAGAGGTCCCTTCCCACCTCAGAAATTCTGTGAGTCTGTGACAGAGCTGGCTAAGCATCAAATTGTTTCTCTGTATGTAAAATGAATGCATGTAAAATTCTCTGCATGTAAAATGAACCTAATGGTACTTGACTTTTTCAGTATAGCACTTGCATATATGTTAAAAAAATTAAGTTCTTACTACATTTTGTATTAATGTCATATTAAAACCATCTCTTAACATACTCTATCTTCAAAATCTGACAAGCATTTATCTCACAAGATCAATGACACACTGAGAAAAAAAATACCAGCTCTTCAGATGTTAATTTTGTTGTTCTGGCTTACAAAAAAGTCATCGAATAAGAAGAGAAAAAAATTATCTTGCCACAGGAAAATATTGTCCAGATTGTCACGTGGAAAACACTCTACCTGAAAATATCCAGAGAACGGAAGTAGCTGTTGCCTCATGAGAGCAGAATCATTATAATATACCCAATCAATAGGAGGTCAAAGGTATGGCACCGGAAAAGTCAGGAAAATTATAGTAACATTTGGAGGAGCCAGTGGAATTGTTAGCAACATAATATCAGTCTGAAGGCTCAATACACTTATAAATGGATTACTGTGAGCCAACATCATCTGTGGAAAACATCAGGATACAGACAAGTCATATTGTAACTGGCTACTTAAGTGACATTAAAAAACACTGTAGAGAGCCATGACAGAATCTATAACAATCTGCGGTAACATTTTAGGTGTATCAAGAATGGTTTTTTAAAAAGCATTCAAATCAACATGGCTACAATTTACTATATTGAAATTAGCAGAGATAAGAAAAATGTCACCATTCACCATACCATCTCCATAAAAAACCCTGGACCCTACTTCCTCAATAAATTTTCTTGGAAAAGGAAGCTTTCAAAATGAGGACACTCATGTCTGCCTAGAAAATATTTATTTATATAGCCCAGAAGGACAACACACTGAAAATACACATTGTCATACAGGATGCGTACAAGGCCTTATCAGCAGGGATCCAAAGCTATACCATCCCATTACATTTTAATGGGAATAAAAAAAAAACATAACAGAAAAAATTAGACATAACATACTGCTATATCTAAAGCTCCTGTCACAGTGCTTCTGGCCTGTTGTTGCTCAGTTTTAATCAAATTACTTTACGCTCATATTTTCCACATGAGACGAGAGATCCACAAGAAGATAATTGAACTCCTCTTTCCCAGACAGTCAAATAAATCCTTACATTTCCTTTTAAGTTACTACTTGCATACATTTCAAAGAGTCTATTGCAGCCAAAAGCACCCACTGGAAAGAAAACTATGTAGTCCCTTTTCTATATTTGTGCCACATGCCATTGGAACCCTTTTCTGAAGCGTATAGGCAAAGAACATGTGGTGGAACATAAAATCTGCAACAAGATTTTTAGTTACTTATCCCAATTGTTTTTCTAATAATCTATGAGTTTATATTATTAACTCCATTCAAATGAAGATACTTAATAGAACGTGTTTTTACACATTTTGGTTCATAACATTTGTATTTACACTTGAATTAAAAAAAGATATCTGCATTTGTATTTGTTCATTCCAATGTATATTCACCCTCCTCTAAGAACAAAACCTTTTCAGAGAGGGATGGCTCTTAATCTCAGAGATCTTTTTATATTTAAACACAATTACACCAAAAATGAAACCACCATAAGAGAATGCTCATGTATACATTGCAATTATTAAAAGCAAGAATAAGAAAATTCAGTCATTTAAATACAATGCATGAAAGACTAGGGTTTTCATTTCTTAACCAAGTATATCAATAGTATTTTAACTAAGTCATCATCTTTATTGCACTTCTACCAACACCTTATCATAAATCAGTGGTGCTTAAGGCATACTAAAATTATAAGGATTTTCTCTCTCAAAGAATTAGCACAATGCCCCTCTGGTACTGTTTAGAAATTCTTCATTTGCTCCACGAACATTAAAATGCTGGCAGAGCATAAGTGTAAAGAGAGAACACCAAATGAGCACTATTTAACAGCATTCAAAATCAGCCTAATTTTTCTATGTGATTTCCTGAACGTTACTATCACGTAAGGCAACTAATAATACAAAAAAACAGGACAGGATATTTTCAAAATTTAAACTACAGTAACAAAAATTGTAAACATTAGTTCTTTTGTACCATGGCGTAACTACTTCATATTATCAATGCTAAAGCAGTGTTTTCAGCCCTTCTAAAGCAGTTACAATTCCTATGGATCAACCCTGTTTTTTCCCTCTTTCATTTTTCTATGAGTCTGTTGTAGGAGGACAGCAAGAGTGGTCTTACACCAAGCTAATGTGTTTGAGTCAATGTTGAACTAAAAGTATGTCACTTGTCTTCTTATTCAAGTCAGTTTTAGTAATTTCACATCCATCCTTAGAAGGCAGCTTACAGCTTCTTCAGAAACTTGATCAAAGGGTGTTGAGCTCCTGTTCCAGCTGACTCCTGATAAGGGATGGTCATACACCATTTCAAAGGAAGATGGAGATTCCACCGTAAGTACTGGATCTAGAGTGGGTCTCAAAGGGACAGGACTTTGTACAGATGGGAGCAAGAAAATCTGGAGCAACTATTCCATCTCAATGGAGATCTCAATCTATTTGGAGCCCCTTCAGATGGATGCAGCTCTGCAGAACTAGGGCCATGAGCTTCATAAAAAATTTCTTCCCTGTGTTCAATCTAAATCTATCCTATTCCCTCTTGGACTCATTTTAAGAGGCCCATGTGTTTTCTGTGCTGAGGACTCCAGAGTTGGATGCAGTACTCCAGGTAGGGTCTTACAAGAGCAGAACAGAGGGGGAGAATCACCTTCCTCAACATGCTGGCCACACTTCCGTTGATGCATCCCAGGATACAGTTGGCTTCTGGGCTGCAAATGCACATTTCCAGCTCATAATCAATTTTTTTGTCCACCAATCCTTCTCCTCAGGACTGCTCTCGATCCGTTCATCCACAGTTCATGCTGGTGCTGGGGATTGCCCTGACCCAGATACACGACTCTTCACTCGGCCTTGTTGAGCTTCATGAGGTTCACATGGGCTCAGTCCTCAACAGTGTCAAGGTCCCTTTGGATGCCATTCCTTATGTATTAAATGCACCACTCAGCTTAACATCATCTCTAAACTTGCTGAGAGTGCACTCAACTCCACTGGATATGTCATTGATGAAGACATTAAATCGTGTTTATCTCAGTACAGACCATTGAGGGACACCTCTCATTTCTGGTTTCCATTTGGACATTGAGCCTATGACTGCAACTCTTTGCATGTGATTGTTCAGCCAGTTCCTTATGCATATGACAATTCATCTATTAAAGCCTTATCTCCAATTTAGTGGAAAGAATATTGTGGGAGACCATATCAAAGGCCTCACAAAAGTCTAGATAGATGATATCTATAGATGACTTCCCCCATCTACAAGTGCAGTTAATCTGTTGTAGAAGGCCATTAGATTCGTCAGGCACAATTTGCCCTTGGTAAAGCCATCCTGGCTGTTTCTAATCACCTCTTTGTCTTTGTTGTGTTTTGACATAACTTCCAGGAGATTCTGTTCCATTATCTAACTAGACATTGAGGCGAGGTTGATAGGTCATCATGCTCAATGTCCTCCTTTTAACCCTTTTTAAAAATAGGTGTGATAGAATGAGGTCTTTGCCTTTGTAGGATGCACCTGCAAATTCTAAGGAAACTGTCTGGTGTCATCATGATGCCAATCTCAACTACTTTTGAAAGATTGTGATGATCACTGGAGGTTCCTTAGGGGCTGGAAGAAGGCAAAGGTCACCCCTGCCTTCAAGAAAGACAAGTGGAATCTGGAGAACTGCAATTCAGTCAGTTGTACCTAAGCCTTTGAAGAATGCAATGGAGCAAATAGCCCTAGAAACCTTTTCCAAACGTGTTAAAGGAAAGAAAGTGATTGGACTGGTCAGCATGGATTTATAAAGGAGAAATCATGCCTGATCAAATTGGTAGCCTTCACAACAAAAGTACTAGTTCAGATGGGTAAGGAGTAGGGTGGATGTAGAGAGGTGGCTGAGGCTTATTTCAACTTTGGTAAGTCTTTAAAGACTGTCTCCCATAACATCTCCATAGACAAACTGAGGAAGCATGGATAAGTAGAAAGTAGTGTGGACCGAACACTGGCTGAACCACTAGGCTCAAAGGGCTGTGATAAGTGCCGTGAAGTCCAGGTGCAAGCCATTCTGCAGTGTGTCCCTAGCTCAATGAAATATGTATGCCTGAGACACTGATATGTTTATGATAAAATAATTTCTAATCACATGTATTTCAAACACAAGTGTCTCAAAGATCACTTCAGAAAGAAAAGCACTAGTGCCAAGCTAATATCCATTCAAAACAGTGTAGCTATTTTTCCAAGGTATTTCTCAGACATTCCTTCAAGGACATTTTTTTTTTCAGCTAAACGTATCTTCATAATAGTATGTGAAAATGAAATTTACCCAAAGAGACAGACATCAGGCTTGGTCTTAAAATTTTCTATGATGCATTCTGAAAATAAATACCATTAGAAAATCCATATATTTAGAAGTGAGCTTTAACCTTATCTTTTTAATTTAGTTTATCAAAAATGACATAATCCCAAAGGAGGTCTATCTATTATGCTATCCCCAACAGGATAAATACATAATTAGTTGTAGGACTTTACACCTACAAATAGCTTTCATACATCCTTAAGACCTGCAAAGTAAAATAAATTTTCATTTTGAAATATAGAGTCAAATATGGAGCTCTGAGCAACCTGGTCTAGTGAAAGGTGACCTATCCACAGCAGGGAGGTTAGAGCTAGGGGATCTTTAAGATGTCTTCCAACCCAGGCTATTCTATGGTTATGATTCTGTGAAATAAAACAAACCAAAGGCAACTACCTTAGTGACTTCCAAGAAAAGCAGAGTGCATGCTTATGCAAGGCAACTGCAAAATGCAGTTCATTTAAACATCTACTTTTTTTAAGTTATGAGTGCAAAAAATGAGAAAAATGCAATTGTAAGGAAATACTGTGCAAAGAAGAAGATGGGTAATATAGCTGAGATGCTATGTTTATCAGATCATAAAGACAAGTGGAAGGAAGGAAGAAGAAAAAGAAAAGGGAAGATGATTTGCATGGGCATTCTGTGAACCAACGGTGTAGAACAGCAAACCTAGCAGCTCTGGGCCACCGTCTCTGAGTGCAACTGTCATTTTTCATTAAAGGATTCTGAGATCTGAGTTTCTGCTGTAAGTAATTGCTATGTATTTCCAAAATTATACCAGCCAGTGTTAATTCTCTCTGTAGTGAAGGTAACTATTGCCCTTGAGCATGGAATGCTCTGGGAAATGAGTTATCATCATCAGAGGAGGGGATATGATGCTAGTAGGGGAACAGACACTGGCATGTGCAGCAGTCATTTAATTCAGTAGCTCTCTTTTTCCCTCTCTCCTTCTAAACTTCTTTTCAGTTACTGATTATTGCTACAATGAGATGAATTAGTGCTACTTTAAAAAGAAGGGGGAAATGGCACAATAAAAGAAAATCTAAAATGCAAAATATGTGAGAAAAACAAAATTACTAAATTAATATATAAAAAACATGAACCTATAATATCACTTACTCTTCAGCTACATTTTTGACTTATACTAGCAGCACATAGTGCAGTCTTTGTTCCAAATTAATAATTTAATTAATTACTAATTAAAAAGTGTGTTGAAACCTTATATTCATACATACAACTAGATTAAGATAGGTAAATTAAAGAAAGAAGTTTTAACATAACCCAAATTAAAGTTTACCTTTATAAAATACTTCTGTATCAGGGTGGCATCCCTCCCCACAGCAGTGAAGTTGGAACTAGATGACCTTTAAGGTCCCTTCTAACCCAAATGGTTCTGTGATTCTGTGATTCTATAAATCTTTGATCTGCTTTGTTTTGTGTAGAATAGGCATGTGAGGGAAATTTGAATATATAGGGTAAGTCTTAGCCCCAGTGATCAATTTCTTCAAATGAAGCTTGACAGTCCTTTCATTTGCTCAAGTATAATTAGGAATAAATTCATTGAAGTTGGAGTTATAATTAGACACACTTTGTGATATGTGAAGAATCTGCTCTATTGCTATCAATGACTGATTTATTAATTTTTATGAATTTATTAAGCATGAAACAATTATTTTATCTAGTGCCTTCTTCTAGACCAAAATATGTGACTCAGCTCAAAGTAGTTTCATTCATGTTACAGTTGATTTTGTTAACAAGAATCTAAACATGAAGTGTGACTTCATGTGTGCATCAAATGTGTCCTCATGTCATGACGGACTAAAGAATGTGAAACACTGACTGGTCCTTTTGACTGCTTTGAGCCACACACAGAGCAGAGATGTTAAGTCAAGGAAATCATGCTAAATCCAGTGCAAAGCTAAAACTCCAGATTTCGTATATGGCACACATAAATGCCAACATGACCTGCTTTGATCTGCTGATCTTTCCCCATTGGATTATATTACTTATTAATGTAAATTTAGTCCAGAACTTCTGGTACTTTAAATTCAAATTCCTGCCCTTGATGAGTTTTATATAACTATGACAAGGACTGTTCCACACTAAAACTCTTTCTACACACAAATTACCCTTTCTCTCCCCCCCAGATCATCTATTTAACATCTCAGATCCACTTCAGAATTTACCTCTGAAAGAACATATCTCTTGATTTTTTGTGGCAGCAGGCACTAAACTCTTTGCAATCCTCTGAATGCCAATGTTATATGACAATGTCAATAATGTTCAATTCAATGTGTCTTTGTTGTTCCAAGCTGATTTTGACTAGTCTCACTCCTCAGTGTGTTCTAGGAGATATGTCCATTTTTTATACTAAATGGTAGTGCAGTGAATGAATTCCTTAATTTTGACACAACATCCTTCACAGCAGACCCTCTCTGTGTGGCAGAATCAGAGAATCTGTGCAGCAGGAACCAGCGCAGTACACTGCTGTCCTGGTTTGGAACAAATATATTCAGAGGGATAAATATTCTCTGATAAAAACAAGCCGCTATCACCCTCTGCCACCAGGTTCGAGAAAAGAAATATTTCTTTGAAGGAAAGTGAAAGGGAAAAAAAAAATCTTTATTTAACAAACACACAAGGAAAAAA
>WEIV01011483.1:49075-78916 GCA_013390005.1 Calyptomena viridis | reverse complement strand
AGCAAAAACTGACCTTGAAACATTAGAATTGTTTTTAAAAGATTTCTCTAGCTGGTTTTTTCTCTCCACTTTCGGGGCTCAGTTCTAAAAGCACAAGATTCAATTTTTTTCCCTAGCATAGAGAAGACGAATATGGGATATATCATAAAGTCACCCCAAGACAACTGTAGAGGAATATTGTCCCCATTTTAGACAGCTTTGGAAAACTAAACTTTTATTTCCTTGTTCTATTAAATGTCCTACAACTATCAGGCTGAATTTGCTTTATCCGTATACTTCTCCCTAATCTTCTTTGACACAATTCTCTTTCTCTTCAAATCTATTCTCTGTTATTCCTCCATTCTTGCTCATATTGTCACCAACAGGTGGACTTATCAAGTAAACCTAAGAAATATGTTCACTGTAGCAGAAAACAAAAGCATCCACATCAAAAAGATAAAAGTTGAAAAGAAAAATAAAGTACATTGACTCACAGTTTCATTAATGCACTCAGCCTTTAGCTCAGATTTCATGAGGTAAATGGCCCAAATCAGGCTACAAAGACATTTGAAAATGCATATATATCTTAAGGCTCTATGTGGTATTTGGCTTTAGAACAATTATTGGAGAATTCAATTAATTTTGCATGGTATTTTATGCTGATCTGTACATGTCATAAAAGAGAACTTTGGGCAAAAATAGTGCTGTCTTTTGGCATGAACATTGCAGAGCAAAGCAACTCTCCTGGGACACTTCTATTGCTAGTATTTCTCATAGGCAGCTTGAGGAATTGGAGAGGAGGCAAAGGAGGAAGGGAGTGTGCTGTTAGCACTGAGCATGTTTCAGCTTTACAATTACCTTCTAGTAATGATTCTTGAGTAGCCATTTTGCCGGGGGGGGGGGATGCTTCAACACTAGGCAGTCTTAAGAAACAAAGTGTGTGAGTGCATTGACAAAACCAAGTAAGTTGTCATCAATGCTTTACAATTCAATATTGTAATTTTCTGCATTAGATTAAAGTAAGATAACTTCATATAAAATTCCTTTCTGTATAATCTTAGAGAAAGTTCTGAACAACACAGTGTTATTCAAAAAATCTGAAGAGAGAGATAACCTAAACAAACAAGACTGATATTTTGAAATTACTTCAGTTTGTTCCAGTGAATGCAGTGAAAGAGCAGAGGCTCTGAGATCTCAGAGATATTCTTAAACCTCACTTGTACCCACTGAGTAGAATATAGGGAAGTCCAAGAGCATCAGTAAATCTGCTCAATGGATAAAAGCCTTAACAAGTCCATTCTGCAGCTGGGTGAAGATATGTCATAACAGATGACCAGAATGCAAGAATGTCCCTCTCTAAATTAAATTAACCACTTGCTTTTCAAACCAAACCTACAAGGTGCTAATGAACAGAGAAGTCTGACTCACGGTTTTTGTCTCTTTCTTATAAGCCTTGTTCATTTCAAGGTGAGAAGACAAGAGAAAGGAACACTTTTCTTCACCATTCTCAGCATCCCTGATCTATGCCTCCATCCAACAAGGGAATCCATTTTAGGAAGGATTCAGTTGCCTAAACATTAGTGTCTAATGACTTTCGAGATACTCCAGGGAAGCAAAGATGTATATGTAAGGCTGACAGATACCATACAGGACTTACAAGGACTTTGTACCCTACAGTAACAACAACTGGGAACCAGGTAGGATAGCCTACAGCATCTCCTGTGCAAGAGGTTATTCATATGTGACTCAAGTGCAGAAAGATATCAGGGTATTTATAGATAGCCTGACTGTCAGAGAGACAGAGCATAATGACAGATATGATGGGTAGGTCTGAAGGATAGTAAGCAGGAAATTAGCCCAGTGAAAGAATTTCCTTCCCATCCTTCCTTCTCCTTCAGCGTTGGGCTGTTGGCACTGGTGATATTTAAAAAAAGCTAGCATCTGTGCCTTGCTAGCCTCCAATTACAGAGCTTCCTCCTAGGGCCACTTTGGAGCTTCTTACTGACACTGATGCTCAAAGCACAGCTAAAACAAAAGAATGGACTGACAGGTTTTTTCTGCCTCTAGCTACATTTGTGTTCTTTTTTATTTTATTTGCCTCAGTTT
The DNA here is from genome assembly GCA_013390005.1 of Calyptomena viridis. Classification (NCBI taxonomy): domain Eukaryota; kingdom Metazoa; phylum Chordata; class Aves; order Passeriformes; family Eurylaimidae; genus Calyptomena; species Calyptomena viridis. Next base: position 76,831 of record WEIV01011483.1, on the reverse strand, counting down.
TGTTTTCGGTTGACCACCCTAAATGACCAGCCTGCAGCAATGGCACCCCTGTAGGAGACCATTTGATCAATGCTCTCTCTATGCAAGGCCTTCCAGGAACAGAAAATATCAGTGAAGGATTCTTTCCTGCCCCAGTTACATGCAAACACACACCACCACTGCTACAGCACTGTTGCAGTTGATGAACTGGCTAGAGAGAATAACAGGGATTCTTTTTGTATAAGCCATGATAGATAATGTGAAGGTTACTTCAGAATTTCTCTGCAAAGCTACTTTAGGGATAAAATTCACTTCAGATCATGGTCAGCACTTGTTAGTGAGAAGAAAAAGCTGAAGGAAAAAAAACCTATCGAATTTTATCCATTCTTATATCTCTAAGAGCCTTCTCAGACAACTAGGTGACTAAGAATAACTGGTTTAGAACATCACATTTAGAAAGTAGACAACGTGAAATAAGAAAATAGAGGAAAGAAGAGAAAATTTAAAAGGAAAATAAAACTGTTCAACTGAGTTATATTGAACCAGGCATGTCTCCACTATCTAGTAAGTGCTTGCTAATTACTTAAATTCAGATGTTACATGATTTTTCAGACTCTAAATATTTCAGCTTTTTGGCAATGACAATGTTGGCCTTTCCTGAGTCATCACTGCCACTGAACAACACAGTGTTCGATCAAATGATCAAAAATCAAATCGATAGTAAGTCAAATATCATGTAAACCAAATATTTAGGCCTGTTTTTCTACATAGTCAACTATAGCTATAACATAAAAATTCTTAAAACTGTTGTACATTAAAGGAATTGATATATGTGTTTAGTTCTATACATTTTATGCGTAATTTGTTAATGTACCTATATATTTACAGATACTGTGTGTTTCTCATAGACATTATGGCAGAAATAATAAAGTTGGTGTAAAAAAAAAGTGCAGTTTGGTAAATAAGTTTCTGAAGTTATTTTGAACTGTGTTAACACAAACTAAAGGATTTGGTTCTCTCAGTTTTTTTCCATACCATCCAAGGTATGATTTTCATAATTCTATGACAATTCACATTTTAAAAACAAAGTGTTTTGAAGGTACCTGGGCAGAAAAATAGTGATACATTTGGCAACTCTGAAATTCTTGGATTTGAGTTTTCCTCTGTAAACTGGCATGTACAATATCAAGGAACATTATTGCTCCAGCTGGGAAATTTATATATAATTTTCTGTGCAAATGTACAGATAACTGCTTTTTTTTTATCTGCTGTACTGCAAAATATTACTCTGGGGAGATGCCTGATATTCCCATCGTACTAGTCAAAGCCAGGTTTAACACAAGGTATTGCAAGCAAGAGAAATAAGCTACTTGCATACCAAGAATCCAGGTTAGAACCAACTAACGTGAAACACAGTAGATTTTTCCTCTTTTCCCCTGAGGACCTCCAAGTTATTCAACAAATGGAGCTGAACTCTACCATTTTTCAGTCAGTGTGAAACAGGCCCTAAATGGAAAAGTAGTCTGTGACACGCAACTTCAGACACTGGTTTGCCGTCCAGCTCAATGAAATGCTTTACTGAAGAGAATTGAGATAGCAACTTTTCATAATTTCATATTTGTATCTGCAATTAAGTACAGATTTAGTCTCACCACCAAAAAAACCCCTAAAAAATCCAATCACTACTGATGAGCACTGGGTCAAAGAAAAGCTGAGAACACACTATATACACAGTACACCTGTATTACTCTCTTTAATTGAACTTTCTTCTTAAGAGCAACAATCAAAATCTCCTTTCTCTGCTCACAAAAAAAAAATGTCTGTATCTTCAAACTCTAGTTTCACTCAGAACTATACAAGTAGGTCCACTTTTCATAAATATGAAATTGATTATAAGATAATTTATATATCTTTGTGTGTAATTAGTACAGTTTTTATGACCTAGACATCCTCTTATAAAAATCAGAACTATAAAAAAACCTGTAAAGAACTAGTAGGGACTTTTTATTGTTATTTTAAATTAAATACAACATTAATTCTTACTCTTTTTGATTCAGTAATCTTTCTTCAAAAATATGGCTTCCTAATATACAGGATAACCTGGACTTGCAAAACCCTTTTTATATCTAAAATGTCAGAAGGTAAGTCCATTGTTTTAATACTTTTAAGGCTAAAAATTAAAGCTCTGTGTTACTGGAAAGAATCAGTTTCCCAGTTTCTAACCTCGGAGTATCCCAAGACAGTGGATGTTAATGTCATGACATTTTAGATATAGAGAAACTCTTTTAAGCTATATTTAGAGATTTCAAAGGCTCTGTCTGAAACTTTCATACTATTGGACCTACAGTAAACAGGGAATCTAACTTTATATTAACAGTGTGAGAGATAATCCATAAACATACTTTAATGCTTTGAAATGCACCTAAAATAGTTTATTTCTAACATATGTGGTGTGTACAGAAAATATTATATGATTGAACATTAAAGGTTTTCCCACCATAAATGTAGGTCATCCAGAACAAGTAGAATTGATAGCAGAGGCTTTCAGAAAAGATATCCTAAAGTTTCGGTCCAGGCTTGGGGTACTAAAGAACTTAGTCTTTTTATTTATTTGTTTGCTTGTTTGTTTAAGTCCACAGAGCCAATATTTCTCTTTAAAGTTGCAGCTTTGTTGTCATTGCAAAATTGAGACTATAAAATGGCATTTGCCCCCACCCTCCATGAAAATTTCTTGGTTCTTCCATCAGCATACGTGCTTTCAGAACGGGGATAAACAGGACCTTTGAACTCGTTCATTTATAAATTTATTTTTAAAGTCCACTAGTGTTTGATTTTATTTGATGGGTATTTTTCATCATCATCACCTAACTTATTGAATGCTTCTCACCTAATAATAAAATAATTCTAAGCCACAAACAATAAAATTTAGCAAAATAAGGAAATTCTAATAATTAATTTGGTTACCAACACTTTGTAAGGGAATTACATTGACATCAGATTCTCCTGTATTCTTCACCTTATTCCTGGGAGACAATCATTTAGTCATCAGACTATATAGAAAACAAATATAATCCTGCACATTTTCCTTAGGCTAAAGTATTTCTATGTGATAAATTCCCACCCCAAAATATTTGCTCTTAAGCTTGGTTTGATTCTTTATAGATTAAAGAATAAGCAGTGGTCAAATACCTCTCTCTGTTACCCCATTATAATCCTGTGCAAAGCAGCAATGCTTTACAGGTACAAAGCTGAGAATTTTCATCAGTTTGAAAGAACATATAAAAAATGCCATTTTTTCTTTTTTTTTTCCCTACAAATATTATAGGGTGTTGTGGTTTTAAGTAGTCAGAGTTTTTTATTAGCTGGGGGAGGGCTAGGAGAGAGGCTTCTTTAAGAAACTGCTGGAGTTTTTCTCTGCTCTAAGCTAGCCCAAGGTCAGCCAACAACGCCTCTGATAACATATTTAAGAAGGAGAAGAAAAAAAAAAGCTAGGCAGAACATCATGGCGGCTTAAGAGAGAGGAGAGTGAGAAGTTTGATTAACACCAAGATCGGAGAAAAAGAGAAAGAGAAGATGCCTTAAACACTGAAATAGAGCCCCAGCAACCTGTGGAAACCATAGGAAATGAAGATTCACATACACACCCCTGGGAGACCGTACTGGAGCAGATAAGTCCTGGAGGAGAGAGGCTGTGATGCTGTGGGATGTGTGATGTCCATGTTTGGAACAGGGGGCCTGATGGAGTCCTGTGGGCTGTGGGAAGAAGAGACCCACGCTGGAGAGGACCGGTGGCCGGGGAGACCCACGCTGAAGCAGCGAAGCAGCACCTGAATGACTGCACCTATGGTAAAGTGACTTACGTGACAACTATACCTGAAAAAAGCTGTTGTCAGTAACAAATCTGCTAAGAAGCAGTTTGTAACAGACTGTTTCCGTGGAGAAAAGACTCCACGAGGAAAGCTGGGGTGGGACTCTCTCTCTCTTCTGAACAGCAGCAGAGAAAACGTCTGACTGTAACCCCTCCCACTCCTGCCTTGCCGAGCTGCTGAGGAAGGTGGAGGATCTTAAAAGGAGTGGGGGTTGGAGAAGAAAGGTGTTTGTAACATCCATCAAACTGCTCACCCTTAAACTCTTAAGCTCTGATTTTAGCAGTAGTAGTAGTAGTAGTAATAGTAGTAGTGAATACTTAGTATTCTAAGTTAGAGCCTGTTTTGCTTGTGTGAAATAGTTAATAAACAGTTGCTTGTAATCCTTATCACAAAAGTCGAGGGGGTTTTTTCCTTCTCTGAGAAATCTTGGATCTGTGTGTGTGCTCTCGGCATTTAGCCAGAGTCAAACCATAACATAGGGTCATCAATATGCAAGCTTATAATAAGATACATGTTAGATTATAAGTGTTGCTACTCAGCACAATGCTTAAAATTTAGGAAGCTGACCTCCCAGCAAGTTAGCCATTTAGAGATTGTCTTACAAAGCACTGCAAAAGTAGATGTTCACACACAGCCAGTTTTCTCATAAATGAGGTTAATTTGTGTTAGCAAATTGTCAAAGAACCTGTCATATTCTATTGTCTTTCCAAGTACAAAAAAGTTAAACAGACTACAAGACTGAAATAATACCCTAAAGGAATCCCAGACAATGAAGGCAATGAAGAAAATCAGCTGGTTACGTCTGATTCTAAGGTGTTTGGGTTTTTTCCTGATTGTGCATATTTAAGAACACTGTTCCACATTTTTATTTTCATAATAATTTCTTCAAAATTACTATAATAATAATAGCAATAGCTGTGTAGAAAAATTTGACCTTGTACAAGGGCAATGTCAAATGTTTCCCTCCATTATCAACTTGAATTAGAAAAATTGATGGTTTTTGTTCCCTTCATTTTTACTGAAACAAAAGATAAAATTTCATATATTTATGAAAATAAATACATAATACAATTAGGAACAAGTGTTAATTAAACACAAATCTTTTGAACAATAGAAAGTACACCAACATGTACTGGAAGCATTCAAGAATCTATAGGTGTTGTAGCTACCACAGGACTAGTACAATTACTGGTACTAGGTTTATGATTTTAGAGGTTTAAAGTATAGACTGTACTTCTAAGAAATTTTAGGATAAGTTACCAATGTGAAGATATATTTGGAGTAATTCTAAAGAACTAGGAACCAAAAGTAACCTGACACATTAACAAGACAGAACAGTTAAAAAAGATCTTAAGACACAAATTCACAATTTACTAGGAAATGCCATACTTAGGGTGATAACATGGAATTCAGTGTATCTATCAGCATATATACCAGTGCATCTAAAGACAAATTCTGGCCTTATACTTCTATGTAGTTTTCAGAATTATCACTTTGACTTCCTAGGACTTGAGTGAGCACAGAAACATATAGCAAATAGTGAAATACATACTTATTCTCTTAAAGGTTAATAAAAACATTCAGTAAATATGTTAAATTTCATAAGTATGTTATCTTTTGGCAGACATACTACCACAAGTATAAGAAATAGATAACTTTTTCTTTTTTTTCTTCTCTCTTTAAAAAAAAAACCAGAAAAATGTTCGATGTAAATATAGCATACAGTATAAATAAGTGAATAATTTTCCACTAAAATACTTCAAAATTGCTTCTTTGTAAGAAACCTCTGAACACAGTAAGTGCATGCTAAAATCATGCTATATTTGATTTTGTATCACTGAAAAGAAACAGCTATCTTTATTATGTAAAGTTAATGAATCCAAGTCATGAGTCTCCAATACATGGGAGGAGAGAGAGCAGAAAATAACATTGAATTCACCTGTGTTACCACAGGGAAGAAATTGTCTCATTGTGCCTTTGAACTACATTTCTCTTGTATAGCTACATTAACCGATAATTTAGTTTAGGTCTAGTTTTCCAAAGAAACATTTTAAAAGTTAATAAGAAGTGCAGTGTCCTTTCAAGACTGAGTTTTCTCATGCATCAAGCACCAAAAAAATCTTCAAAATTCACTGTGTCTACTGGTTAGCATTTATTAGAGTGACACTTACAATTTCACATGCCCAGGCCTGATTCTTATAATTTCCTACAAGGTTCAAGTACCTTGAACTCTTATTGATTACAGGCCATTCAACATTTTTCAAGAGTCAGAGACATGAACATGCAACTACATGAAACATTTAACTAGACAATGAAGTGCTATCTGTGAATTTTAAATATTGTAGTCATATCTGAAAAACTCTTCCATGTGGAATTTTTCCGTGTATATACACACGCATACATACACACACACACAGACACACAAATAGAAATTTCCAAATAGTTTGGAAGTGGATTAGGATCAAGACACTTCACACAGGTCTTTATATTAGTCTGCTTCAGCTTACTCTGGCAGTGCTATTAGAGCAATACATCTAAAAAGTCTTCAATGAAAACAGATCTTTATTACACAGGAATATTTCTGGAACATTTCTATATGGTGGAGACATCACTCACATGAGAAAAAAAATGCTATTGAAAAATATAGTCTCTGAAGTAAAGTTTTAAGACTTTGATTTGCAAATACAAAATATTTAGTGGATGAACAAATTCAAATGTGTCTGTTATTGAGATTATATTGAAACATATAATTTCTCTTTTCCGGAGTCATTTCAACAGTTTACCAACAAAAGCCTGACGCAAAGGTATCCCTTTCCATGTACCTAAATGCATACTGCCCACAAACATAGACAAACTTATCCCCTAGAAAATATTTTCTATAAAGTACTTCTGTTTTCATTCACTGCATTAAGTATAGAAGAAAAAGTATTTAAAATCCCCATTTTTTGTTTTCCTTCATTATTGTTTCACAAACTCCTAATTAGAAAAGATGTCTCATACAAATTATTAGCTCATATCTGCTTTGACACTTGAAAGGTTACAGCAATAAGAAAAGGAAGAGCTTTAATTAAAGAATGAATTATTGAATATTTCATTTCAATTGATGTAGCTTTCTGCTATTATTTTATGTGTTTATAGATATTTTATGTGGTTCTGTAATCAAGATCACACACAAAAACAAGTCTTTAACTACTGAGGCTAAAGAATGAAGGGCCGCTGTATGATCATATTCAGCCATTTAAGTTCAAGAATCATGTAAAGTGTGGTTTCCATGACAACAAGTCACTAATTGCCAACAGAAAACAAAGTAAAGATCAACCTTGGTGGAATTTGGCAGTGACATGTAAGCTGAAAAACCTTCAAAATAATTATATAATAATTTTCATGTATGATGAAGAAACGCAAGCAAATTCACCTTCTCAGACAGGGTGAAAGCACTCAAAAGTTCCAGGGTTATTTTGAATTTGGAAAGCTGGCTGTGTACAGTAGTCATTGTGCATTACACTTGATAGTCAACACCTACCTTCAGTTACAGATATGAAGAGATGTTTGTGATAAGGTGATGATGGATTTCTGCATCCTTGGGCTACATAACAGCAAAGGAAAATGCTGTGGAGAATGCATGAAGTAAAGAAATGACACGAATAACAAGATTTTAGCATAAATTCACAGGGTAAGAAGAAAAACAAATTAAAGGAGAGCAGGGAGGAAAGAAAAGAGCTGTACTGATACATGCCTCCCATGTTAACTTATTAGTGAGGATTTCAGACACCTCTAGCTTGCAGACAGAAATAGACTTTTGAGACTAGGGAAAACTACTTGGGAAGCACAATAGTACCATTCAAAATTTACTGATTTATGAACTTCTGCATATCATTTGTAAAAATTGCTTCAGCCTGAGTTACCTTTCACCAGCTCTGTAAGTCGACTCACTGGGTCACTAGGAGTGAACAAGAACATTTTGATAAATTCAGTTTCCATGACAATGAATTAGCTGTGGAAAAGGGGGAGGTGTTGAAAGATCTGTGCTCTGTAGAATACTCTTCAAATGTTTGCCTGTTTTCATTTTTAGCCATTTAGTTCTCATGGCTCTGTTCCAGGACTCTTTAATTCACCAGTAGCTGTTTTTCCTCCACAGATTGGAGAAGTAATTCATCAGTGAATGCAGTGGCCTCATCTAATGTAAGAGAATACAAAAATGAATTTTTGCAATTATATTTTTTTTGTTTGTTTAGAAAGAGTACAGCAGTCTCTTACTGTTGTTTCACTCTAACCTGCCTACAGAGTACTTAATCTTTCTTATTTATTGCCCATTACTGTACTTAGGAGTACAGCTATAACTTGAAAGACTTTGGGAGTTCGTTTTAAATACCCATGAGCACCCAAAACAAAACAAATCAATGATTCTGAGTTTGCTTCAAAAGGAACAAGCCATGTCATATTTCAAATCCTGCTATAGCCTATATTAAGGGGAACCACTGAGAGAAAGACCTCCAAAAACAACTGGTATTTATTTTTTATAGAAGTGCTTAATGTTATTTTCCATTCATCTGCCTTTCAAAAGGTTAAGCCAGTGGGATATTTGTTAGTGTCAGAACTTAAATCTACTGAAATTAGGGAATCCATTTTTAGTGGATTTGGTGTGAGACCCTTATACTAATAAGATTAAGAATGAAGTTGTTTTACCATTCACAAAACATAATTCCAAATAAAAAGTAGTAGGCTATCAGGACAGCTGTTTCCACTGGCTATTGAGATAGACTGTTTTCCATCCAGAGACAATTGAGAAAAAGTTGACTTCTTCAGAAAGTAAACCTGTTCTTACTACCTCCAGCAATGCTCCCCATTGTCATAAATAAAAATTGAAAGGACTGAACACCTTGTTTCCACTGTCTGGCTGCTGAACAGCAGCATTTCATGTGCTGCACAAGAACTAGAAGGGTTTTTTGACAAGTTATGAGTGTCTGTAACAGGCCATCATGGGCTCAAATGTCTGAATGATTTGCAAAAGAAAGAAAATATTATTAGCAGGGGAAAAAAAACCTCAAAAACAAAAACAAAGGAAGCCACTACACAGAAAAGAAAAAGGAGGACAGGGAGGGGAAGAAAAAAAAAAGGCAAAAATAAGGAAGAAAAGGAAGGAAAAGGGGAACAGAGAGATCCACAGGAAGAGGGAAGGCAGACTGAAATTTAGAGGGGAGTAGAGGAGGGGAGAGGGAAGGGGACAAAGGAGAACAGAGGTAAGCAGGGGAACAGAGAAGAAAATGCAGGGGAGGAGAAGTAGACAAAGGGAATGGTGAAAGAGAAGAGACGGGGAGAGAGACAGAAAGAGAAAGGAAATATCACTTTTGTATGTACCTCTGCAAAACTCTTTTATGTGTCTGTCAGTAAGAAATCAATTTCTATTCATTAATGTATACCTATTAATGTATACCTATCATATGTTATATGATATTTGCATAACTGTTTTTGTTCCTCTTTACATAGATAATTCACACAGGAATATTCACAAATAATCGCATATTTTCACTCACAGACATTTATTCATGGACTCAAAAAGGGAGGGGAAAGATTACTACTGGGCCATGAAAATGATCGAAGGATGGAGCACCTCTCCTATGAAAATAGGCTGAGAGCTGGAGTTGTTCAGCCTGCGAAAGAGAAGGCTTCATAGAGACATCACCACAACCTTCCAGCCCCCTTAAGGGGACTTATAAAAAGGAGGGAGAAGGACTTTTTCTACAGGCAGGTAGTGACAGGACAAGGGTCAATGGTTTTTAACTGAAAGAGAGCAGGTTTAGATTAGATGTTAGGAAGAAATTCTTTACTCAGAGGGTGGTGAGGCACTGCCCAGAGGGGCTGGGGGTGTCCCATCCCTGGAAGTGTTCAAGGCCAGGTTGGAAAGGACTCTGAGCAGCCTGGTCTAATGAGTGGCATCCCTGCCCATGGCAGGGGGTTTGGAACCAGATGATCTTTAAGGTGCCTTCCAACCTAAGCCATTCTATGATTTAAAACCATATTGCACATGAGGCACCAATGCCATCCTAAAAAACTTCTAATTGGAAAGGTATAACAATTTTCCGAAATACAAATGCCATTAATACTAGACTATTATAAAAATATTGCAGAGTGGAAATCAAAGTAATTTCTTTACTCAATGAAACTTAGTTGTCCTGAAGCAGCCCCTCACAAAAGAAAACTAAAAGCAAGAAAAGACTAATCCAGGTTGATTGATACTCACTAAATCAGTAGCCTTGAGTCTCTCAGTCTTGATTTAAAATAGCAGGGGCATTTGCCTTCAGGCACTGGAGTGCATGTGGACAAGAATAAGCCTAATGACTTCTTTGGTATATCTGTCATGTAGAACTGTTTCGACATTCTTAATTCAGATGTGAATGAAGTGTGTTAATAGCTCCACGCTTCCACTCCTGGAGCTGAGGAATGCGTGCAGGTAGCATGCTTTCAGGTCCCATTGATATTAATGGTGAGAAATCGCTCAGCCTGCTGTTTTCAGTGAAGCGTGGTGCAAAGCCCACTGCCAGAGACAGATGTCAGGGGCTTCTTCACTCCATCTATGACCTTCAGTTGGCACCAGACACTGTGGCATGTCTCATCTTGTTAACATTTTAACAGGTGAGAGATGGATAAACAACAGTTCTCTCAGACCTGTAGATTGCTAATAAGTGTCACAAAATACACACCAGAGCTCAGGTGCAGATCATTAAAAGGGAAGCAAGATTGGAAAGAATAATGACATGTCAATCTACCTCAAATCAAGTTTGACACCCCCATGATACTAGTTAGCACCATGTACAGGGATTTTTGCCTTCTGTTCTTTCTAACTTGAACCAGGAGCACAGCACTGGAACTTATTTCCAGATGCTTTTGGTTAAACTTTGAGCCCGTGTTCAAATTAAGGAAGAAAAGAACACTCAACATTTCTTTTTTTTTTTTCCTATTAAGGGTTTAAGTGATCTAGTCAAGCACTGTGAACTTTAACTAATAGTTTCATGCTACAGTAATGACATCTATTATTTGAATTCATTTCCCATACTGACAGCACAACTCAGGCATACTCCAGACTATGACATTTTAAGTGACTGGTGATTTTCAGTTGTGCTTTCTACAGTACACTCGTATAAGTTACGCAGTGGAATATACACACATCTCTATGCATATTTTTCTGTGTAGACTACAGCTCATGCTATTTATAGTTTTTCTGCCATATGGAGAAATATGTATTTTAAAAAGTGCACTATCCTCAGAATATATGTGTTTCCTGAGATAAATTTGATCAAAAAGAGGAAATACTTGAGATATAAGACAAAAATTCCAAAGTTTTCATTGCTTCAGTCAAGCCTATGCTAGTCTAGTATTTGTCCTTATCACTGCATTTTATAATCTAAAGATATGAAGCACAGAAAATAAATAGGAATGATAAATCCAGAACCGAGCAGAAAATTAGTTAAACATATTTTTTTAAAGGATCATTGATGTCTCATAGCTACCACACGTAGTCACTCAACTTGTATGTGGCAATCTCATACATAAAAAAACAAGTAACCAACTCTCCTTCCAGTGCACTATAAGCAGAGATATAACTATAACTTGAAAAGCTGTACCTCTGAATGGGAAGAGACTTATTCTTGCCGCTGCTTATGCAGTATTACTTGAGGTGCATAAAACTGGAAGCTGATCACAGGTAATTTGCAGAAAAATGTGGCAGGAAATATGCTTCTTATATCTCCTTTCAGTTCACAAATGCATACTTGGAAATTTCATTTCAAACTAGGGCAAGGTTAGGAAAAGAAGTCCGAAATTTTTTCCTGATTCCCCACATGGCTTGGATGTTCTGTATGAGGCAAAACTTGGCTCCAGCATCTATTATCCTTATGCTTCATTATGCCTTGGCAAGACCACTTTCCAATGATGTGTTCACTTTGAGTTAATTTCACTTAAGGGATAAAACCTGCAACTGAAAAGTTGACAGCTTGTTTCTCCTCAATTTCAGATATGGAATCATGTTAACACTCAAGTATTACCACTGACTTGAAGCTGACCTAGAAACCAGACCATAGACAAAATTTATAACCACAGAACAGAGACCAAAGTAGCTCTTTGGAATGACCGATCCATATATTTAGTAATCAGTCTCTTTTCTTTTTAATGAGTTTTGCAAAAAATATAATCCATAAATTTTTTAAATAGAATATTTTCTTTTAAAATACACCTGTGCAACCAGTTGATATTAATATCTCTATACATCAGAAGGTGAATTAACATTACTCATCTGTGATATTTCCAGTCATGTTATGAAAATAAATTAGACAATGTGAATATGTTTTCTCCTTTTCTGTCATGTCTGTCACAAACTCCTACATACTCTGCATAACTGTGGGTCAGGTTTTTATTTTAATTTAAGGGGAAGTGTCTGTTGGTTTGTTTGTTTGTTTGTCTGTTTGGGTTTTTTGTTGTTGTTTTGAGAACTAGGTAAAATTCCTGAGAAATATAAATGAAACCTTCACTAGATCTACCTTTGCAGAAAGCTTGTTCGTGTTCAAAAACAGTAAAACCTAACTTCAATAAATGGTATTGCGTTCTCAATAATGCTGAATTCGATATCTGCTCTTGTAACAGTGTTATAGTTTAAGCACTGCTGCAGGCCTATACTAGTCTTGAACATGGGATCAAAGAGATAAAAGCAGAGTGACAGCATCTCTTTCACTTTATATTCTGCCACTCTAAGGGTCTTTACATGAGTTCGATTCTCAGTGACATTTTGTCATTGATTTTTTTAACATGTCTTTTACATCGAGTTTTTTTCAGGAACCTCCTTCAAGGAAGATTACATTGGAATGAGCATGTGTATCTAATGCATGAAAGACTGTGGGACATTTACCCATCACATCTACTGAAGATTTCTAAGCAGCGTGCTGGAAGATCTCTATATCCCATTGGCTGAATATTTCTTTGTCATCAAGCATTAAAGGTAAATTTTTTTCATTCATATAGGACAGTATCTATCAAGGTACAATACTCAAAGAGGTAAATTCTGTGGCAAAACTAATATGTCAAAACAAACATTGATCTAACCAGTTCAGACTTCATTCAGACTTGTTTAATGTCTACCATAACATACTACAAGCCATATTTTGAAGTGAGTGGGTGATTCTCATTGTAGCTTTTTACCCAGAGCTGCATGATGTACATATTTTTATCCCAAAGCTCAGCACATTCTCTGCTGAACACTTCAGAAATCTGGCTATTTTTTGGTGAGATAAATAAAAGCTGAGCTGTCTTTAAAAAGCTCTTCTTACATACCATAATAAAAAAAAAGTATGAGAACGTGGGCTTTTCATTGCTTCTGGTCTTGTGTAGATGTCTGGGAAGCTAAATAACAGCACAGAACTCAATATAAACTGTTGGCAAGTCTAAAAAATAAGCTGTTATTATGAAAAATGCTGATGTTCAACTACTTACTTTTTGCTGTGCTTTAGAAAGGAACTGGGACTTTAAAAAAAAATAATCACAAAATATACAGAAGAGTGGCTGGAAAGTGGTCCAGCAGGAAAGGACCTGGGGGTGCTGGTCAACAGTCAGCTGAATATGAGCCAGCAGTGTGCCCAGGTGGCCAAGGCGGCCAATGGCATCCTAGCTTACATCACAAATAGCGTGGCCAGCAGGACCAGGGCAGTGATTGTCTCGCTGTACTCAGCACTGATGAGGCCACACTTTGAGTATTGTGTCCAGTTCTGGGACCCTCGATTTAGGAAGGCCATTGAGGTGCTGGAGTATGTCCAGAGAACAGCAACAAAGCTGGTGAAAGGTCTAGAGGGTAAATCCTATAAGGTGCGGTTGAGGGAGCTGGGATTTTTTAGCCTGGAGAAGAGGAGGCTCAGGGGAGACCTTATCGTTCTCTACAACTACCTGAAAGGAGGCTGTAGCCAGGTGGAGGTTGGCCTCTTCTCCCAGGCAACCAGGGACTGGACAAGAGGACATAGTCTTAAACTCACAGGGGAGGTTTAGATTGGACATTAGGATGAATTTCTTCACAGAAAAGGTGATTGGAATGAGCTGCCCAGGGAAGCGGGGGATTCACTGTCACTGGAAGTGTTTAGGAAAGACTGCTTGTGACATTAAGTGCCATGGTCTAGTTGACAAGGTGGTGTTCAGTCATAGGTTGGACTCAATGATCTTAGAGATCTTTTCCAGCCTAATTTATACTGTGATTCTGTGTTTCTGTAATATGAAATCTTCTGCTTCCAGATTCTACATTCACAAACACATCCAGCTTTTATTTATGCAAGCACAAATCCATCCTACCTACCTATCTACTCAATAATGAGCAGATCATTTCCAGAAAGTACAAAACTTGTACTTTAAAAGAACTGTATATTCTGTTGTGGGTCTTTACATCACAATGGAAAAGTTATGAAAGGGACCACTAAATAAGAAAATGGCAGCATAGATATTTTAAGTGCCTAAAATCAAGAATGAATGAAATTGAGACCAGTCTGGTCCCCTGAACACTTCGTTATTCACACAAACAATCTTTACAGGAGAAGCTGTCTAGCAACTGACTTAACCTGCAGCTGACTCTTTCATAGTTCAAGTGAAATCCGTAGACACTGAACTACAGATCATTCAGGAAATTCTCTCCCATGGCTTAAATTTCATCCACCCACAATATGTAAATTCAAAAAGTAAAAGCAATTTAAAATTACATACTTTCACACAGTTTTTTTATTTGCAGTTAATCAAGATCCTGAGAGCTAGTATACCAAGGTGTCTCAACAGAAAAATACAAGCCTTCTTTACCTCACGAGCCATTTTTTATTTATTAGTTTGGCTTTGTGCTTGTACTACTATTTGTATGGTTGTGATATCTCACAATTTTCTATGTCAGTAGGCAGGTTCCTTTGACACCACAGTCTACTATTTTCTTTCAGAAGACAAGTAGCAATATGAAACAATATAATAATAAATTATTTTTCAATAAGCAAAAAATTGGCAATGTAACCAAACTGCCCTATGTGAAACCTGCTGTGTAAGCAGACAGCAGAAGAGGTTTTGTAGATCTCATAAAATCCTTTCAGATGCCTTATTTACAATAAAATTATAAGCAACAGTGTTGCAGCTGTGGTGGTTTCAACATGTAAGAAGGATTGGGATTCACATAATTGTAACATACAGAATGCAAACATTTAAGTATTTAGCCATCTTTCTTTAGAGTTAAAGGTGAAAAAAGGCCTCCAGAAGTAATTCCTCTGACCTACCCCTTTAGGACGAGGTAAATTCCCCTCTGGAATTTTTTACTTTTACAAGTGCAATTTACAGAGGCTAACGAAGATAATGTAATCTAACCATAAAATCCTTACCAGAGAAGAAAAAGTTCTTAATCAAGGTTAATTGGAAGAAGCCATATATCTCATATCTTCCAGTAAAGTTAGAAAAACAGGTGTCTAACCTTATAAGTGGATCTTGTACCTGTGTGTTTTTCACTCCATAAACTGGTCTGAAAAGAGGTCTCTCCTTATAGATGTTGTGCCTTTACAGAGCTTTATATTATCTGATAGCTTCAGAATACCTTCAATTTCCACTGGATCCCTGGGTTCCTCTCTGTGTTGGCCAGGTGACATGGTTAGGGATTTGAACCCTGTACACTATGCAGGTTATGGTTAGTGTCAGAGTTTTCATATTAAGCTTAAAGCTTGCTTTCTTTGCAGCACTTTGTTTTCTTTGAAATACATTGTTTTGCAATAAAGAGTATTTTATGATATCTTATATTTTCATGCCTTTCTTACCCATGGAAATAATTCAAGTACAGCTTAGGCATATTTTACTGAAGGATCCAAGAGCCTTTATACTGGATCAGCTTAGCTTTAATATTCTTCAGTGACTTTCTGACTCAACAGAATCAACAGCTTCATCATATGTTTACATTTAAGGCAAGTGAGGATACAGGAGGAGGGAATTGAAAACAATTTTCCAGTCCCTTAGGGATGTGCGGTTGTTACTGCTTTGCAGAAGCCCCTGTTGAAAAAGGATATGTGTCAAACCCTGCTAGATATGTGTCTGCCTGCTAGACCTGCTGCTTCATCACTGGTTAGTTGTGTTCCAGCACTGTCATCAGCGACATCCAAGTACACCAAACTCTGGAACTGGTTCTCCTGCCATCTGCAGAGTGGCAACTCCTCACTCTTATCATAGTAAGGCCCGGATGTCAGAAGAATAAATAATGCTTATGATCCTTTTCTGACATATTCATAGCCTCCAACAATAAAGAAACTGAAAAATATTACTGTAAGAGAAGCAAAGCCATATAGCGTAAGATAAAGCACTTGAGAAAAGATTTACTTAAAGTACATGTCAAGACATAGTGTCCAAGGAGCATTTTTCACTGAGTGAAAGCACACTAAATTATGCTTGTACTGTCTTCTCTTCCATGTGGTTGCTGACAGATGTTTGGAAAAGAAAATCTTCCTTTCTGCTTGACCTTAAAAGCTTTATGTTATAGATTTATAATACTAAACAGTAAAACAGTACAAAAAAAAGGGAAGTTCCTTTGTGATAGAAACAAAACACTTTTCCTTCGTTGCTCAAATTACACAGAAAAACATTAAAAGTTTTTTCTCCTGATAATATTAATAACTATAACAACAAAAATTACAATAATAATAATACCACTTAACACTTGAAATGCATAACTAGAATGGAAATAAGAGCCATTAATTCCAATTGTTTTGCTATACATCTGCAATGGAAAGAGAATTCTGCAGCCAAGTTGCAATAAAAACATATCTATTTTCTCATATTTATCACAAGATTTAAGCCATTCTTCCCAAATATCTCTGTAAAACATG
Organism: Calyptomena viridis; assembly: GCA_013390005.1. Lineage (NCBI taxonomy): Eukaryota > Metazoa > Chordata > Aves > Passeriformes > Eurylaimidae > Calyptomena > Calyptomena viridis. The sequence goes on along the minus strand of WEIV01011483.1, from coordinate 60,120 downwards.
TACATTTCTAATAGGGTAATATTCTCTCAGAGTTAGGCAGAATGAAAAACAATAGTAAAAATTTACGTGAAAGCGATTCATGTAATGGGGAAAGCTGAAGGAGGTGGGTGTGGGGAAGAGAAAGGGTGGAACAATGGAAGATATGAAACATAACACAGGAAACTGATTCAAAGTCTTGGAATAACTGGTTATTTTTGCACTAGGAAAACTGTCCTAAAGAGGAAGAGTGATTAAATTTTAAACAATGATAGACACAAAAATGTAAGCAGCCTCAACAGGAAGAATACTCTGCAATAGAAGACAAGTGTCTCTGGGATAAGTTCATTAGGAGTTTCATGTGTTGGAGTTGTGGGAGAAGCAAACAGTATTTTTCTGTAGTTTCCGAAGTTCAAGTGGACTTTTCTACATCTTAAGAGGAAATCAGAGATGTAGTGGGAACTTGGCACTGAAAGGCACATCTGAGTGAAACGGGGAATTTTTCTTCATGCAACTCTTATTTAAAAAGAAATAGGCTACAAACAAGACAGTGTAAGTCCTCCCTCACTGTGCCTGTCCTCCAGCTGCCAGCAGCTTACCACACTGCTACCCAAGAGATTATCACTGTCACAAACCAATGCTGGAAAAGTCACTAATGTATTACCATGGCCAGCCAGCAGAGCTCTCTAGAATTTTTTCACTGTTAATGAATCAGCATTACTTGGAAATGCTTATATTGTTTTTCACATTTAAAAAAAATTCGTTATACCAATGGATATTTGTACTTTTGACAACCTTCTTGGCAACTGTTATAAAAGCTATGTCTTTGAAAAAAACGTTGTAAGGGGGCAGCTTATTAAATTTTGTAAATCATAAGGCCATCTGCAAATGCAGAGCACTGCAGCTGATTAAGTTGTTGGCCTAGAAACTCTGCCGTTAGGACCATTAAACAGGTCCAGAGTTTAAGCTGCACAGTAAATTATACACAGAAGAAACAGGCACAGCATTTTGCCTTGAGTTTCTCCATTAAACCCTGGACTGGCTGTGTTGCAGCATCCAAACACTCTGACATTATACACTGTCGTTGAATTACAGTTCAAACAGTGATACACTACTTTCCACAGCCTTGGTCAGTCCAGGCAACTGAAGGTTACCACACTTTTTACTGAAGCCAATGATAAAGATGAAAAGGAATAAACTGGACTAAGAGCAAAGCAGTGCAATGTCAATGAGGGGCCCCAAGACAATGCCCTGTCACGGGCCTTCCTTTCTTACATCATAAATTACTTAAAATGCTATCTAAATCAGCCTTCTGTGTTCCTCATCATCTTGATCTCTGCAAATGCTCTAGCTGCTACTCCTCAACACCGGATGCTACTTCACGAATAAACCACACTCCCTGTCCAGTCTGCAAAATACTAAAGCACACGGTAAATACTGGAGAGACCATGATGTCAATGCAAACTTTGAAGACAAAGGAAACATTACTTCTCCATTTTTTCTATGATGTTAAAGGTCAATATGCAATAACCAGAATACAATTAACAAGGTTACATACTCTCCTTTGATGAGTGCCCAGCTAAATGCACATCAGGTAGCAGCCTCGAAAAAAAGAATGCTAATTCAGCTGAAGTGCAATACAGATTGTTTTATTTTATAGTTCTTGACAAACTACTTTCTCTCTCTACTCTGACTTAGTGCCTCATGTTGAAGTGCAGCATGATTAGAAACTAAGACTGTGGGCTTTTGTGAACAATGGAAGCAAATATGTTACTCAGGTTTGGTTTACATTGACTCAGCAGCTCTCTTGGAGCTTAGTTTTCTAATATCTAGCAAGGAACTCAATTTATTACATTCAGCATTGGACAGGCTTTCCTTTCATTTTTAGGTTAATAACTAAAATACTAATCTTCTGTATTTTGAATAAATAAATGAAAATCTGGCTACATGCTGAAAAATATAGATCACTGTATACCAGTTGTCACCACGGGGGAACTATTAATTCATGCAGCAATTTTCAAGGTTGGAGTGATATGGACTGGCACACCACAGCAGTACACAAATGTTTAGAAAATGGAGGACTGGCAGCTATGTAATGACTAACCAAAGGTTAAAAGCACAGAGACATATGACACAACTTGAACTAACACAGCAACTAAAACTAGGCAAAGAGTATCTTCTGGAATATTTTATAGATATTGAGTGAAAAAAAAACTATTTACAATATATGACCCTAATGTATTTCAGAAATTATTTTTGTTGAAAACAAATAAAACGTGATTCAATAAAGACAAGGCCACTGTAGGATGGCATAAACAAATGAACCCATCAGTGTCCCATTACAGATTCCCACCAAAAACCCCTCAGTCTAAGGCCACAGTGTTTTGATGTTTCTTTGGCATTATTCTTACCTGCCTTGGCAAAAGGTCTGCTACTGACCATGAAGAAAATAAAGTCAGAAACATTTTTGTCAGAGCTTCTCGGAGTCATTGGTTTTGTTAAAAAAAGTCAAGGAATTGCTAGCTCTTTAGCAGGGACACTCGAAAGGAGAAAATAACAATGGATTTGAAAGCAGAGACCGCAACTCAGTAATATGCTAGTGAAACAGTAGTGGTTTGACAAATTCCGCTGTACTTCTCTTTTCCATCCTCTCTCTAGTCCACCCAGATCTCAATGGACCCTATGAACCTGTAATTGACAAGACTTACTCCAATTCAAAATACTCAGAGACAGCAAATAGTAACAGTAATAAGAATAAGGTAAGTGTATTTACAGGCCCAGATGCTACAGAAAATGATAGCATGTTAGCAAGAATAATGTTACATGAAAAATATTGGCATTCTTGTAAATGAAAAACTAAGTGCAGTTTCATGGAAACACACTGTCACAAAGACAAATATTACATTGAATACTAATAGTAAATATATCCTAATAAGCAAGCAAAGTCATTACTTTTGGTTTTCATGGAACTATAGAAACATAGAACGGCTCTAAGATTATCTAGTTCCAACTCCTTGGCCAGGTGCAGAGACAAAGTTCCTTCCACAAGACAAGGATGCCTTGATGCCCCATCCAACCTGTACCATCCAATCAGGAATGGGGCATCCACAACTTCTCTGGACAAGCGTTCCAGTGTCTCACCACCCTCACAACAAAGAATTTCTTCCTCAGATCTACTCAAAATCTGCTCTCTTTCAGTTTGAAGCCATTCTTCCTTGTCCTGTCAATACATGGACATGTAGGGTCACTGCACATACTGGAAAGCTGGAATTAGGTCACCATGAAGCCTTGTCTTTTCCAGGCTAGACAATCCCAATTCTCACAGAGAATGGACCCTTTCCTCACAGGATAGGTGCTCCATCCTTCTAATCATCTTGGTGGTCCTCCTCTGGACTCGCACCAACAGGTCAATGTCTTTCCTGTTCTGGGGACCCCAGATCTGGATGCAGCACTCCAGGTGTGGTCTCATGAGGGTGGAGGGACAGAATTATTTCCTCAGCCTACTGGCCACACTCCTTTTGACGCAGCCCAGAACACAATTGACTTTCTGGGCTGCAAATGCACATTGCCATCTCTTGTCCAGTCTCTCCCCCACCAGCACCCTCAAGTCCTTCTTGTCAGGGCTGCTTTTGATCTGTTTATCCTCCAGCCTGTATTGATGTTGGGGGTTACCCCAACCCAGGTGCAGCACCTTGCATTTGGCCTTGTTAAACCTCATAAGATTCCCATAGGCCCACTTTCTGAGCTTGTCCAGCTCCCTCTGGATGTCATCCTCTCCTTCAGCTGTGTCAACCCCACCACTCATCTTGGTGTCACCTGCAAATTTGCACTCAAATGTATGTAAATAATGAAGATATTAAATAGCACTGATCCCAGTACAGATCCCCAAGGGATAAAACTTCTCACTGATGTTCATTGGGACTCTGAGTCCTTGACTCTTACCCTTTGAATGTGACCCTAGTGTATGATGAGACTTTGTTTAACCACTCTGAATGACCACTTTCTTATCCATCATACAGTCCACCAATCAAATGCATCTCTTTCTAATACAGAGAAAAGGATGTTCTGAAGGACTGTGTCAAATGCTTTACAGTTGATCAGATAAATGAAATCAGGAGCCCTTCCTTTGTCCACTGATGCAGTCACTCCATTATAGAAGGTCACTAGGTTGCTTGGGCAGGACCTACCTTTGGTGAAGCTCTGCTGTCTGTCTCAAATCACCTCTCTGTCCTCTATGTGCCTTAGCTAAGCTTCTAGAAGGATCTGTTCCATGACCTTCACAGGCACAGAGGTGAGACTGACAGGTCAGTAGTTCCCTCATTCCTATCTCTTTTAAAGATTGTACAATGTTTCCCTTTTTCAAGTCACCTGGGATTTCACCTGACCACCATGACTTTTCAAATGTCATGGAGAGTGACTCGGCAACTACATCAGCCAATTCCCTCAGGACTCTGGGATGCATTTCGTCAGGTCCTATAAACTTACGTACATTTAGGTTTTTCAGGTGGTCATGAACCTGATCTTTACTTACAGTGAGAAGGACTTTGCTCCTCCAGTCCCCATCCTGCTGTCCATCCACTTGAGAGGTGTGGGAGGAGATATTGCCACTGAAGACTGAGGCAAAATGTTGTTGAGTACCTCAGCCTTCTCCTCATCCATTGTTACCAGTTTACCAGCAGTGCTTATCAGGAAGAGTATACTTTCTCTGACCTTCCTTTTCTGGCTGATATACCTGTAGAAGCCCTTCTTGTTATTCTTTATGTCCCTTGGCAGGTTCAGTTTCAGCTTTCCCTGGGCCTTACTCACCTACAAACTTCATCTCTATACTCTTCACAGGTTACCTATCCTTGTTTCTACCACCTGTGCATTTGCTTCTTTAGCTTGACTTTCAGTTTCCTACCCAGCTGTGTCACCCCTGCATCCTTACCTGATTTATTGTTCCTAGGATTGCTGGGGATTGCAGTTTTCTTGACATTGATTAGGCCTCTGTTCTGTTACTGCATTTAGTTTTGGGCACAACTTTTTCAAAAAGACAGACAAATGGGAAAGAGTTCAGAGGAGAGCAACAAGAATGATAAAAGGTTTGGAAAATAAGATCTATGAGAAAAGGTTAAATGAACTGAGCATGTTCAGACTAAAGAAAAGAACACCGAAGTGAGGCATGACATGTCTACAAATACATCGAGTTGCTACAAAGAGGATAGGGACAAATTATTCTCATTAGTCAATGAGGACAGAACAAGAGCTAATAGGTTTATACTGCAGCACAAAACATCTAGGTTAAGTGTAAAGGAAAAACTTTAACTAATAGAACAGTTAGAAATACAACATGCTGCCAAAGCAGTCTGAAAAACTCCCTCTGAGGAGGGTTCAGGTTTTAGCTTATTCTTGCTTCATATCTGGTAAATGTAGGATCACACAGTGGTTACGGCTCTAGCCAGCTTTCTTCTGCACTGCAGATTTCTTATATGACCTTGGGCAAACTGGTTAGCAGTGCATTTCAGCTCTCTACCTGTAAAACAGCAAAAAAAGCAATTCCCTAGCTCTCAGAGATGCTGTAAGGATAAATAGTTAAGGACTCTCAGACACACTGTGAGCCATCTAAGCAACTATACAAATTAAACATTCAAACTTGTCACAGTACAAACATACCTGTAGGTCCCTTCCCATCCAGGAGGCTTCTGTGAGTGCTGCAATGGGCTTTAGCTAGCACATCCAGTATAGGATATATTAGGATGATCCAATCTAAGCTGTATCTGAGAAAAGAAAAAGTACAGCATTAACAATAAATCAGTGGCTGATATGACAGCTCACTAGCAGCTCAGCCTAACTACCTGCTAAAATCAGTGGACTCTACTGTCACAGTAGAAGAGGGATCAAGACTGAGTACCAGTCATTAAGCATTGTAAGTGTAGAAGACCCTTTCTGCAAGATTTATTACGAGGAGATTAGGGGTTATTTTCCTTAGGAGGACTTCCCTGCCTGGAAGAAGCACTTTTCCCAGAGACAGTTAGATGTTTCCTCCTCCTGCATTCAAGAGAAGCTTTCTCTGCTATAGAAGAAAGTAAGTTCTTGAAGACGTTTGAAGGCCCCCACAACAGGGGGACCAGAGATGATTAAAGGCCTGAGAAGAACAAGAGGCTGGCCTTTTCCCCAGGCCTGGTGTTTAACACTGTTAAGTTTAACCTTCTTTAAGTTTAGTGTTCTCACCTTTGGAAACAATTTTTCCTAAATCCTTCCACTGCCTGGCATTTTTGGGGGTACCTGCACATTGTCTTTCTTCAAAAGCATGAAAAGAGACCAGGGTTCTGTCCTAGCTGTCTGCATAAGTTCTACCACAGTGATGTTACTGAGATCAACCCTGGAAAGCAGATTAAAATCAGGTTAGAAAGGCAGAGAACATTAAAAGTAAAAATAAAGATATTAGAGAAACAGATTTTTTTTGTTACATATTTATTCAAAGGTTTATCCCTATTTGTTGCTTAATCTAATGAGGGTAGTTTTGATGGCTAGAAGGGAGCTGAATTTCCTATCAAAAAGTAATTATCAATAATAAATTCAATGAAAAGCTCAAAATAAAGCAGCAGGAGTAACATCCCATTAAAAGAATTGAGGTTTTGTGACACTAAAAGTAGATGAGATCATGAAAGCTAAAATATGGTAAAAAATTTTACCCAGCATGGACTCTGCAAAGAGTTTAGTGCACTGGTGCATTTTCATCTGACCTATTTAGCTTTACAGATGGACAGTATACACATCTCCCTGGCCCTCAGTATAGTGAGACTCACAATAACAAAATGCCCCAAGCTATTTTGTCCTGTACCTTCTCCAGCTATAACCCAACTATTCCTGCTCCCCATTAGCTCAACTGAGACATCAGACTGGGATTACTTATAGTACATACAGGTAACAGAATTACTTTTCCATACACATCTCACAAATCCAGGCTTTGCTGCTGTAGTAGAAACATTCACTTTAAAGAATTTGTACTTGAACCCTGCAGTGTAAAAAAAAATTAAGCATACTCTAACTCCTCCATTGCAACAGAAAGACCTGAATAAACATCTAAATAAAAGAAAGTTATGGTAAGATTTGCTGTTAGTGTGTAGAACTCAAGAGGCAACAAAATAAATAACAAAACATTGCAACCTAAAACATTTATGTAAAAATAAACTGAAACCATGTCGGATTTCAAGTGCTGAAACATAAGATGGGATACATTTCAAGAAAAGAAAAAATGTGTCTCCCCATGGGCACAAGTGGTTTCATTGACTAGCAGCTATGCAGAAAAAAAGTGACGTAAATGACAGAATAACTGGAAAGTAAGTCATGAGCCCAGGTGGAGCAAATGAAAAGCATGACACAAGATCTCAGAAGACCTTGACAGTGCACAGGCACAACTAGCTACATTAACCCAAATGCTATAGGCATTTCATCTGGGAAGTTAAATATTTACTGCATGAGTTATGTGCTATATGCTTATTCATATGCATCTCTACACTCACTATAAAAGCCTTTTATGTAGATCTGTGGATGGATTTTTTTTAATTCAGTTGAAAAAACAGAAAAAAAATTAATTTTAATATTTGGCTTTATTTTCAAGTTATTTCAGCCATCTTCTAATCATCTAGGGGGAAATATACAGCAGAATGTGAAATGAAAAAGTTTGTTTGAAATAAAGAGCTATAACGTTAGGGTTTTTTTTAAAAAATAAAAAGCAGAAACAAGAAAAAGACTGATAGGGAAGCAAAAAAACCCAAAGGGAAAATAGAGATGCAAGTCTAACTTTGAACTTAGACACTTCCCACATTGTAATCAAGCGACTTGCCAGCCAACCACACATGTATACCAGAGAAACAAAAGAGAATGAGACTGTGGGGTGTGTGGTAACAGTTCTGTACTCATAGTACTCTCTTTCATCTAGTAGTACATATACTTCTGCAGTTGATACTTTTTCCTGTTGTATTTTTTTATGTCGCAGACAACAGTTTGCCCAATAATTTGTAGACAGTGCTTTGTTAATTAAACACAAAACAAAACCAAACAAAAAACCAACAAAACAACAAGAAACAAAAAAAAATCACCATCACCAAAAAGAACCCAAATAAAACAAAATAAAACAAAAAAAAGGGCAAACCAATGCAATTAAAGGCTTTAATAACATAGAGGCAGCTCCTGTACATGCCTATACACACACGCTACACAGAAGAGGATCTGTGAGGGTGTCATGTGTGTACTCCATAGTGACTCAATTTTAGTTAAACTATTTTGTGGGTTTAGATCAAAAAGGAAGTAATTAAATCCTTCCTTTTCTTTTTAAAATGTTCTCTAAAGATTATTTATCTTACCTGCTATGGAAATAATACAGACCTCAGACCTCAAGGAGCACTGGATGTCATTGAAAAAAATAAGATGTTTCAGAGTATTTCTTGGCATTATTTAGTAGTGAATCATATTGCATTACATAGAATGACAGAATTGTTTAGGTTGGAAAAGACCTTTACAATCATCAAGTTCAACCATAAACCTAACACTGCCAAATCCACCACCAAACCATGTCCATAACTGACACATCTATACATCTTTTAAATATCTCCAGGGATCATGATGCAATCAATTCCCTGGGCAGCATGTTCCAGTGCTTGACATTGATTCAGTGAAAAAAATGTTTCCTAATATCCAGTCTAAATCTTCCCTCATGTAGCTTGAGCCTTTTCCTTTTCTCCTATTGTTATCTGGGAGAAGAATCCTACTCCCACGTGGCTACAACCTCCTTTCAGGTAGCTGTAGAGAGCTTTTCAGCCTCCTTTTCTCCAGGCTAAACAACCCCAAGTCCCTCAGCCACTCCTCATAAGACTTACTCTCTAGACCCTTCACCACCTCCATTGCCCTTCTCTGGATATGCTCCAGCACCTCAGTGTCTTTCTTGTAATCAAAGGCCCAGAACCGGACACAGTGTTCGAGGTGCAGCCTTACCAGTGCCGAGTACAGAGGGACTATCGCTGCCTTTGTCCTGCTGGCCACACTATTTCTGATACCAGCCAGAATGCCATTGGCATTCTTGCCTTCCTGGGAGTACTGCTGGCTCATATTCAGCTGTCGTGTTAGGCTAAAGCCATAATTAAATATTTCAATAAGTTTCATGTATTTATTTACATTTGCTTTCCTTCAAGCTTTATGACTTAAATGATGCCAGTAATAGAGGGGAAACATGTTTGTCTTTTTTAACTGTCACTGATGACATAGATAAGTAAAATGGATGTAGGTGTTCCTGTTTTGTTTCTTACTAATGAGGCTTTTCAAGTGTTTCAATAATGAAGAGTTTGACATTCTAAATGTTTACATCTATTGCCCCCAGCAGGGTATGCCATGAAGAAATTTTGTGCTGATAAGAAATATAAGGGTAATCTAGCAAAGGCAACAGCTGTTAGGGGAAAAAAAAAAAAACATGAAGAAATGTAGTACCTCAGGTTTAGTGCAGTAAAACACATGTGGAGGGTCCTTTTGACCTACAAATAACATATTGCCACCAGTGCATTTAGTGAGTCATTAGGCAGTAGAATGACAATGGAGCCCACAGTCCTCTCAAGAGCTAAAATGTGAGAAGAAAGAGGTAAAAAGTCAGTATTTGCTGGTAACTACTCTCTTCATCTGTTCACTTAGGCAAATGCGAACTCTTTGACTCCCCTGCATACTATTAGATTACTTGACTTGATCAATTAATCTAATTTTACACTGCTTTGGGGAAGGGAATATGTTTGATTCAGTCTTCTCTATTTACAACAAAATTATATAATACAGTTTCCTTGAGCTCAGGTAGAATCAGACAAGGCAGTTTCCTTGCTAACTGCTTCAAGCTCTTGGTAGGTAACACTGAGCTTCAAAAATGACCCTTTCAGCCTTTCCTCCACTTTCTGTTACCCAACTACCAAAAATATGTCTGTTCCTTACTTGCTAACATGTTTCTTTCCTCTTTTCTCCTAGCTTTTGCTTCTCTGTCACAAGCTCTCAGACCCCTCAAAACACAAAATCCAAGAAAATCCTTCCACACTGGTATGTATTTCAAGTGTCCTGCTGGTGACAGCTGCTGTTTCAGTTATCTGGTTCCACTGGGGCATTTCAGAAGTTTCCACCTTTATGCAAAATGAAACAATGCTGTTTACATTCCCTAATGAAAACAGAAGGTATAACCAACTTCGAAGATATCATGAACAATTGCTGTGCATTAGGAATCCTGATGGAAATAACACAGCCTCAAGCTAAGCTACAGGAAGAGGATTAACTAATAGATCAGAAGATCACTTTTGCTAGGATAGGAAAACAAATCGGGTATATGAAGACATGGAAAGGTACTGTCAGAAATAACATTGCTTACACCTTCGAATTTCTAGCTGTAGCATTGGCTTAAGAAGGTAAGAAAATCTATTTAAAATGTTCACTTATAACACTTTTTCTCTAATAGGAAAAAAAAAAAAGAAAGAAAAAAGAGTGCAAGGAGAACAAGAACTGACTTAAAAATAAAAAGAAATCCGAGCTCAACTTTTTATGCGTCTAATTGCTCTAATTTCACTTGAGCTTTAGTACAAAAATAGTTATAATGTAAAAGTTATTTTCTTTCAAGTGGAGAGCCAAAGCCAACAAGAAGAAATTCTCATCAAATTTGTTTAGTTGAAATAAATGTTTTCTCCCTAAAACAGAATAAAAGTTATGTAATGAGCTGTATTTGTTCTCTTCCTTTGTTACTAGAAAATACTGATATCCCTTCCTGCACCTACACAAAGAGGAGGTGTAGCAGCTCCTCTAAAAAATCCAGCTACTGGAAAGCAGTGAGAGACTTGGCAGGAGCAGCCTTCCCTATGGCAGAGATTGAGCTTACATCAGCAACACTCATGGAAATTAATACTACATAAGAGAGAAGATAACAAAATGGGGTTTATGTCACTTCCTTTTATATGCCTATACTACTTTTAAACTGCTAATATTAGACACATACCTTTTTTAATATTGATCCTTGTCACCTTTTACAGTCATTAGAGAGGAACAGGCATTTTTAAGGTGTTTCTTAAATG
>WEIV01011483.1:4710-34745 GCA_013390005.1 Calyptomena viridis | reverse complement strand
ATCCCCCATATCCCCAGTTCGAAATCGTAGTTCACTTTCAGTTTAAGCTCCCTATCTTTAACATGGGCGAAGATGGCGCTGGTGCCCAAGCTCGGTGGGTCCGGGGACGAGGAAAATTGTAATCAGCGCACGCGCCCATCCTCGGGCCAAGAGCGCGGTACGAGGCCACACATGGCAGGGGGCCGAGCAGCAGCCCCCCCGAGCGTGACCCGGGGGGAGGAGAAAATGCACAGAGCAGCATCTGTCCCGCTCGCGGTGCGAGGACGTTCTGTGAGTGCTGGAGGGACAGCGACAGCCGGCGCGGGACGGGAACGGGCGGCACACGCTGGCAGGGCGCGGTGTGTGTCCACGGCGCGGCCCGCGGTGGCCGCNCACCCGAAGTTTCCCACACTCTGGACATCCATCTTCGAGCTTCGTCATCACTGCATTAGACCTGGACTTATCATGGACAATCCTATGGTTGCAACTATGCAACCATACTTGTGTCTACTTGTGTTTTGTAACTAAAACTGTTCTCACTGCATCAACTGCTACAGAATGCCAACGACCTTATCCTGACCCCCCCAGCAAGAGAGGAGTCAGCCAACAACTTCAAAATATATAAGAGAAAAGAGGGAAAGGTAGCAGTGTATAATTCAAGTTTACCATATGTTTATATGTTCTGTATGGTTCTGTTAACCACCCCCTGCATGGGCCATCTATCCCTCCACTCCTGGAACATTCTAGGAGTTTCCAACCCCCTCAACCCCTCGTCCTGGGCCTGGAGGCGGGACCCCTCACCTGGCCACCTCCAACTTCCCCTGTCCCGTTCCCATTGACTCTGTTCCCTAACCCACCCCTGTCCCTATAAAACCCCGAGCCGGGAGGAAGTGGTTGAACTGATTTCCTGGACCCCTTGGGTTTTCCTAGGCTCTCTGAGCCACAGAAGAGAATAAACTCGAACTGTGCCTGGAAAGCAGTCCCGCTTGCTGCCTCTTTGCCCTTCGCCCTGTGGAGCGACCCTGGCCTGTGGAAGCCGGCAGAACCCACCTGGACCCAGGATTAGACTAAGGACTGCTTCAATACCTATTACAGGGAGGCAGTGGAAATTAGCAAAAATAAATGGTTTACATAATGTGGACTACCATCAACTGCAAAAACAAGATCACAAAGAACACAGGCAATTTAAGGGCAGATATCAAGTTCACTACAGGAAGATTTTCTTAGCATTACATAACAAAAGAGCCTGCAGTCAGGCTAATGTATTTTAAAATCATATAATAATATTTTCAATAACAACTGCAAGCACAAAATCAAGGAAAATTTTTAATGTTTGAATTTCAAGTATCTTGTTTAACAGAGGAACAACATTTTTAGATAAAAGGAGTTAATTAAAAAATTCAGTAGAGTTCAGGCGGAGCAATGATTCACAGCCTAATCAAAATTTAATAACAAAAAAACCTCAAACACACAGAGCAGGCAAACCCACTGTGGTACCTGTTTGCTAAAAGTTAGCATGATGTTTTGGAAAAGCTGAAATGGCTTCTTCTATGTTACATATGAAGATAGCTGAAGCAATGTTTCTGGAACAGCACTTGTCTTTCAAAATGTCCAGTGTATTAGAAGAAAAAAAAAATGTACAAAGAAGAGGAGAAAATATGAATGAGATAGATAAAGACATCTCTGTGAAAGTCAGAGAAAACATTGTCTAAGTAGTGTGGTAGTACTGAAATGTCAGGCAAAAAGTGCATCTGTATAGACTCAAGCTATTTGATTAAAACAAAATGTGCTCACTGCCAAATGTCTACAGTCATGAAATATTGCCTGACTTGGCAAAAGCAAAAATTATAGGAAAAATATCTAGTGCCAAATTCTAAAATGCAAAAGATAGATATTGGCAAGTATTCCTGAATAGCAGAAGTGGCTACCTCACCACATTCCGCACAATACAAGTGTATCCAAACTGTGTGAGGATGTTCCCCAGAATGAAAATTAATCCAACTATATCATAGCTGATGTTGGACAGATACACTGTTTTAGAGAGTATAGTAGACCCCAATTGTAAGTTCCTTTTCATGTTACAGGAATCAGGGAAATCAGACACAAACTGCATAAGTACAAGATGACTTCTCAATGAGCAATATTCGGTGCAGTACAGGTCAAATAGAATGATCCTTTTTTTTTCCTAACACCTTAAATCTAAGAAAGTAAGCACAAAGTCAGAAATGTCTTTACTTGAGATAGTAATTACTCAAAGGCTACTAGTAATTGCAAAATGTATGTAGGGGGAAGGGGAAACAACCTGCATGGCATGCAAATCTTTCAAACTACTGGTGAAAGAAGGTGTCATATGACAAATAGTTCAATAAAACATAGCCATTAAATGTATCAATAGAGGGATGTGAACAAAGAAACTGCTGCCACTGCAATACTAGTGAAATGGGACATAGGGCAGTACTCTTACAGCAGAGACTGCCTGGACTTGTCAAGTCTGGGATTACTAGTGTCATCCAAATCCAAACAAGTCAAAATAGAAAAGCAATTTCTTATAACTGTGTTTGCATGCAAAAGGTTTGAGAAATATGGTAATAAATAGAAAAACTATTCCAGTAGGAAGCACCCATAAATCACTTGGGAGTGTTTTTTAAAAAACACTGTCGGTCACAGAAAGTCTTTAGTGTATGCTACTGAAACTGCAAAGTGTAAGCATGAGAGAGACTGACAAATACATTGCTGATTTCTTATCCAGAGCAGCCTTGCAGTGCACAACTACAGCAACTTAACAGGAATGTGAAATCCCTTGCCTGATATTAATGCAGAAAATGCAGAGAGACAGAAGCATCAGCTAAATCTGCTAGATGCCGTTTCAAGGTAGGGGCTACAACTATCTATGAACAAATGATACAAGACATAGATTTACAAATGCTTGCATCTATCATTCTGTCACACTCTGTCAGGACAGCCAGGTGCTGTGGGAGAAGCCTTGTCTGCATCCCAAGAATACTGGAACTGCCAAGATGAGCTGAGAATCCAAGATAGCATAATATATAAAGTCAATTGAATCGTGAACCCAAGGTCAGTAAAAATAAATTCCCTCAGGTATGCACTGAAGCCGTACAGGAATACCCTACATCCTGTTCCTCCATATATAGTGACAATTGCATGCTCTGCAGCAGTGTTGCACTAAGGCAAGATATTTGAGGCCTCGGGAGTAACTTTGCAATGCCTATGATGAAACAGAAAGTAGGGTACAGGACACCATGCCTGCTAAAGGTTTTTATTCTATTGACAGTAGTTGATAAAAGGCAATGGAATCGCATGACATCCCAACAGGCTTTGGAACAGATCCCAGTCACAACTATAACTGGTAATTTTATCCACAAGTCAACACAGATTATTTCTCCATTGAAGCTTGCTCACTCATTTGGGCATGAGTGGCAAAATTCAGATTCTCTAAATTCTGTTGGCTGACAATGTAGGCATCTACATGTGATGTAGAAACACAAAATCCTGTTACAGTTACTAGAGTCATATAACCAACACAACCAAGGAAGTCCTCAGGACTGTTCATATGAAGAAATATATCTATTTTACAGTGGAAATTTATTCTTCAGTCTCCAGATGGATGTGTTGACAGACCACTACCAACTATGATGGAAGTTTAGATACCTGCTGCACATATAGGTGCATAGATACATCAAGTATAATTAGTTTAGATATTCTAACCTTGAGCTGAATTGCACACTAGCAGCATATTCATGTCACTTAATTTCAATTTTCTAGAATTCAGCGTACAGCTGAAGTATGTTGCCAGCTTCTTTCTGTAGTCACCAGAAGCTTGAGAACTAAGTCATTCCAAAGGCTGAGTCATCAAACCTGCTAAGGCACCTTTCTTAAAATATCCCCATTAAGAAATGCTCATTTCTCCCCACTGACTAAAGGGACAGTCTACTGAAAGAGACTAAGGAAGACTAATGTAGAATGAGACTAATCCCACCCCAAGATAATACTATATCCACTACAGCCAATGCTGTAGTAATGTATTTTAACAGGCGTTGTATCTGGAGGATCACCGCCTTCCTAAGATTGTGTTTTGTGGTGAACTTGCCACCAGCTGCCGCAAGAGAGGAGTCCCGAAGAGGAGATACAAGGACTCCCTGAAACAGCACCTCAGTCTTGGCCATATTGACCACCACCAGTGGTCCACTTCAGACTCAAATCAGGAATCATGGAGACACACTATCTATAACGCTGCTGCCTCCTTTAAAATCTCACGTAGAATTAGCCTTGAGGAGAAAAGACATCACAGAAACAACTGCACCTTGTCAATACCACCTAAGGAGACTTTTAGCTGTGCCTTTTGTTCCTGGACTTGTCTATCCTGCATTGGCCTTTTTAGCCACCAGCACATTTGTAGCAAGCGTGGGTAGAGCCCTTCCCATATCTTCGTTCGCAAAGCTTAGCCATGAATAAATGAATGAATGTATCTTATATCACATCTAAATATTGATTTCCTGTCATCCTCTGTGCCCACATGCTCTCAGATTGGACATGAGGGTTTCCCCCCCTTCATTATGTTTCTAAGCACCAGAAGGAAGAGTACCCTTCAAAGGTTTCTAGGAAAGAAACGAATGAAGGCTAAAAAAGGAGAGATGAGGACAGTATGTTATTAAGCCTTGATGGCATGAGTTGTCAAGCTCACTAGCAAGTGAGGTGCAGAGCAAGATGTTCAGGGAAACCATGTCAAAGAGAATCCAACATTTCATTCAGATGATCAGACACTTAAAATTCACTAATTGGAACATTCTTTCATTTATTAGAAATGGATAAATGGTTTGCAAAGGTTTGTTAACTAAAATGGTTAGTAATTTTTTAAAGAGTCTAACAGAATAGTAGAGAGCTTGTATCCATCAATAACAACTTCTAATGAACAGATTATTGCCATCTATACAGTATTTATTAATAGTTTACCAATGTATTATGTACATTAGTACCATCTGCTGCAGATAATTATAACCATGTTGATAGGTGTTTGAACAGATTATAAGACACATATGACTCAGTTAGACTTCATTATAATTGACTAACCATTTTAAAGAATAATTTTGTAGACTCATTATAAACTACTCATAAATGAATCTTAATTTAAAAAATCATAAGCTTCAACTATTTTTTAAGATCAGGTGATATACATCTAAGTGCATGTTTTGCAGTTAAGAAAGGCTATCAGGTTAAGCGATAAGCATTTAAAATATATATTAAGGCCACACATTGAACAACAATTGCCACAAATACACATAAAAAGACTGAATTATGAAGTAGCCTTACATGATATGTGCAATCTGGTATGTCGCTCATTTAAGTGATTGCCATGACAAATTTATATTCACATTTAGCTTTTGTTGGCATCCTGAAAAATATGATATTAAAATTACACAAACCAGGGGCATAAAAATATGTCTAGGCTGAGACTATTTATGCCAAGCTTTGTTCTGGATTGGGAAAAAAAAAAAAATTAGAATCTTTAGTTAAATTACATCATACAAGCAGTAAGAAAATTAGGATTTATGATAAAAACACTGAGAATGGCAGTATAAATGAGCACCACTAAAATACTCCCACCTTTGGAAGAAAATGTTAATGTGCCATAAAGGCTTGTACTACAGACAGACACAGCATAGCTGGTGCTTTAGCTGTTTACTTAGGCAGCAACAGAGTTCTAAGAAATAGTTGCTATGCCAACCCATCACAGGACTATATATATACATTCATGACCAGGGCTTATTTTGAGAGCTCTGTTCCCTTTCCTCCAAAAGTTTAAACATGCTACTGCTGTATGGTTTCCATTAAGGCAAAACCCCGTAGTCTGTGGACTACAATTCACAACCCTGATTTTTTTCTAGGATAGGGTGTGGAGTATCTAGCATAACATGAAGACATTTCAAGTAAGAAGCAGAACAGCCCTTTGACGTCACATTTCTACAACCACTGAACAGACTGTTCTATTTGCAAGCTTCTAAAGATTTGGTGTTCAGATTATAAAGGGCACTGCTTTTTATAATCTATTATTAACTGTCATGTGTGTGTTACTGCAAGAGTTCTCTGAAGAGAGAGCAAAGCATGTTTGGTGGCGCGGTGATGAAGTGGTTTTTTGTATATTTACTATAACAATTTTCCATATTAACTCCATCCAGTCAGTCTTCTTTTTGTGATATAGGAACAAGGCATAGTAATCTACTTCTGGAGCTTAGAAGTGACGTATTCAAATAAATATGCATCTAAAAAAATAAAAAATCATAGAGGGAGCTCTTTAATTACCTTATTCTGTTTATATTACTTTAGGGGCATTTTTTTCAAATGCATTTGAAATTTCAGTCTATTTATTTCATAATCATTGGATGACTACATGCAGCACTGCCATTTCTATTAGATTTTGATGGCTGATAAAACCATTGTTGTACACAAACGAATGAAGGCAAAACAGATTAACAATGTTTGTGTCATTGTATTTAAACAAAACTAAATGATCAAATCTGAAGAGTGAAGAAAAACAGTAAATGGCATGTAAGAGATGGGATTAGGTCAGAGATAATCTCTCTTTTTCTGAAGAGCTATTGCCTTTTGAGACATGATTTTAATTCCTACAGAGTATGGCCACTTCTTTTTCAGATTAGAAATCCAAAAATATTTATATATGTCTTCTAACAAGACTTTTGCACTAGACAGACTTCTTGAAATGTGAGAAAAGTAAGAAGATAGGAAAGATCTTAATGTAGATAGAAAACTCAACCCACTATAATTGATAAGGCAAGAAAAGCCATTGTGATATATTCCAAAGGTTAAGACAGTCTGTCTATTCTAAAGATCAATTTGAAGAGGAGAGGATGAGTGTGATAACACCATTTAAAAATTACAATATACTTGCCAGATGAGAACCTGCACCAGAAAGTTGTTCTTTTTGAGAGTGAAAGAGAGCAACACTGAAGCAACTGCCTCTTGTGTCTCTCTGATTAAAATAAATGACATATGTTGTGTTCGTTCAAATCTCCATAGAGAAGATACATGAAACTAGTGGACAAGAAAAAATAATATATATTAAATGCTCTGAATTAAATTTGATAGAATTGGTCTGCCACAGACTGAATGCAGTTCTCTGCTCAGTGTCAAAGCCTCATTCAGTTTAGTGTTTTTGTAGTTGTTACAGGATTGGCTTTTTTTTTTTTAATATTTCTCTAGAAAGCACAAAATAAGCCCATTTTTCAGTGAACTAACTTCATTTTAAAGATTTGCCTGTTTTAATTGTTTGAAAAATCTTATCTTTTTTGCCAAAAGTCTGTATGAAAATTCGAGATTTCTTAGAATTAATTTGTTTTGTTTACATCTCATAAAATTTCATTAATTCCTTGGCTTTTAGACTTTTTTCTTCACACAGTTTCTGCACATCATTATACCATTTCTTGCTCTTTTTCCATGAGACAACACAGACTCTTTGCCATTTGCACCCAAAAGGGATCTTACTCTTTGTCTTGGCTAGTCCATACTAATATTTCACAGGTAAGACAAACCCAGTTCAGTCACAATCTGTAGGTGTGCCTTCTCACTTAGAAAGCACTGTAACAAAACTTTGAGGAGCATTAAATAGAAAATATACTGACTTACACTTCTCATTAGCACAAAGTATGAGCTTACTTGCACAATAAAAGGACAAAGACTCTTAAAATTGCCTGCAGCTCCACTACAAAATTCAGTCTTCATTTGAAAACCATGGGTGTTGTCCATTAAAAATCAAATACGAAAGATCTTTGAAGTCTTGATGTTCAAAATCAGTATGCCAGGTCTATTGCAGCTACAGATGTTTCAACAGTAGCAATACAGAGAAAGAAGAGCTAGCTCAAGAAACACATCACATCTCTCATCTGGCCTGCAGGAGCCAGTTCAGATTGTGCCATAGTAACCAGCCAGCCTCCAAAGATGCTAAAAAAACACTTTTTTGGCTGTCAAAGTGTCATAGTGTTTGAGTTCAGAGCAGAGAAGCCGGTGCAAATTTCTATTGCAGAAGTGTTTTATGTCTTTGAGGAAAAGAACAGTGTAGATACTGAAGTAGTGGAGAGGGATAAGGTGGCTGTGATTATCTTTGACCTTGAAAGGAATCTTCAGGTCTGGATGATTCCCAGGGTAACTGCAGAGAAGGATGGAAAAGAGAAGGGACCAGTTCTGAAGGACATCTCAATCCACTTTACAAAATAACAACAGAATAGATATCCACAATTTAGACAATATCATCAGAATGTATATATCCATTCTTAATTCCTGCTTGATCTTTGAATTGCTGTTAAAGACAAAAGCTTCTAAAGAAATTTGGAAATTTCAAATGTGCCCTTAAAGAAATTGTACTTTTTATGTGTACTACTACCATTTTATTAGTTTAAAAAGTAATGAAAAAAAATTGTATAGCTTTTTATAAATGCAAAGGAAAAACAAATCCTTCCTACTGTACATTTCACTAAATAGTCACATTTGAAACAGTGTGCAGGACTCATCCTAAAGCCAGAATACAGTAAATCAACAACAGAGCAGAATTACTGCAACACAGGAAGTGTTGGTTTTTCCCCTCTCCTTTTAAAATTTAATATAACTGACTTTCCTAAATGATTTATGGATCTGGGACTCCTGCTTCTCTTATCCTTTCAGGAACAATAACAGTAGGCTGGAATGGTTTGAAAGGCTGAGCTAAGGAGAGCATGTGCATCCTTATCCTTATAACACTCTGGTGTTCACTGAACTGTTTTCTCAGACTTTTATTTGCAACAAAACTGCTGATCTCAAAACAGCTACATTATTTCTGTTTTAGTGCTCAGTCTGTAAAGAGAGAAAAACATGATAGATTAATGAGATCTTTTTCTTCTCATGTTTCTCCGTTTATCTCATAAAATCTATTTCTCAAGTCTTTCTTTCCAGATCTGCCTGATATCTCTTTGTATCCTCCAGCATCCCTCTTCAATTTCTCATTTTCTTTTCCAGTACTTCCTCAGCAGCTTCTCAAATTACCATGTT
Source organism: Calyptomena viridis (assembly GCA_013390005.1). Taxonomy (NCBI): domain Eukaryota; kingdom Metazoa; phylum Chordata; class Aves; order Passeriformes; family Eurylaimidae; genus Calyptomena; species Calyptomena viridis. The sequence goes on along the minus strand of WEIV01011483.1, from coordinate 25,712 downwards.
ATGAGAGAAAAGGTAGTAATTAGTTTCACATTTCTTGATATATTCTTCATAGTCACAAATATCTAACTACAAACTAAAGATGACATAAAAAACCAAAAAAATTCTGCTGGCACTAAGAAAATTCTTATAATTAACCGTTCTATGCCAGTAAATTAGGGGGGTTTTAGTTACTTATAGAAACGGTGTTAGTCAGTATGATTGAATATGAAAGTCTCTTCAAAAACTTAGATCTATAATGGACATCATACCAAAAGCAAAAATAAAAAAAAATAGTAATGTACAGTCATTCTAGTCCCTTTTTTATTTTTATTCTGGTTATAGTCAAAAGTTGATAGCACTGCTGAATTCTACTAACCACTGTGATTATTTACTTCGTATATTCCTATGAAGTAAACAGCAATGAATTTTACTGCATTATTGCACAGTGAAACTCCTATGCTGTTGCAAATAAGGAAACGATACTTAAAAACAACACACACACAAAAAACAAATGCAAAACCAAATCAAACAGCAAACAAAGCAGCATCTCTACTCTGCAACACAATATGTTTGTGTAAAGCTGTCTGTGGTTCTGTCTCAAAGCACAGGAGGAATTCCCAGATAATATGATCATTACATGAATTTCAGCAGTTGCCATAACAAATCCAGTAAGAGTTCACTTGATCTTGCTTTCAATCACAAATATCCATGGTATCTCAGGCATGAATTATATAAGTATGTGCATCTTCCTAGATCAAAACACTTCAGATAATTTTCTACTTGAAAGAAAGGAGTGAGAATAAGATGTGACAAATGCTAGTGATATCAATTAATGATCATCTGGTGCATACTCACATATTGATCAGGTGAGGCCTGTATAAGAAGCTGGGTAGAATAGAACAGAAAATTCCAATGTAAGTAATTAAATCAGATTCTTTGTTGCAGTTTTTCAATTAGATATAATAGTTTTCTGTACATCTTGTTATGCATTTCCGTAGTGGTGCTCCGTATTGTTAAGGATTTACTGAATTTGTAATACAGATGAGACTATGTGTCTGCCCTCTATCAATTTATTTTTTATGTCATTTTTTTATGAAACATGTTTTTAATCTTTCTGTATGAAAAGTGTGTTTAGACATGTAAGTCATTATCATTCCATCTATCTTTAGAATACTTAAAAATAAAAATAGTTTGCAACATGTTATCTGTATACACTTTTTAGAAAGCTGAAAAATTGTACAGATTATTTAATAGAGCTGTCACAAACGACATCCTATCTTCTATCTCAACACAATTTAGGGGTAATTTTGGTATATTAAAACTGGATTCCAATGGTGTAAATGGTTTCATCTATAAAATCAAAGAAGGACTTCAATTTTAACTACAATGCAGCAAATCACAAACAAGAATGCTTTTGCTTGCTTGTTTTCTTGTTTGTTTGCAGAGTAATTCTAGATTTTAAGTGAGATAGCCTCAGTATGTTTACAATATGCCTCTGTGCTTTTTCACTCAAATGTGTGTCAGTGCTGTTTTATTTCAACAGTCAAATGAAATTATTCTTGCATTTCAGCTGTGCATCTAAAATTGCTGCTGTGAAGTCTTCCCTCAAAAGAAAATTAATGGGAATTTGAGGTGTGAGGAAGCCTCAGTTGCCACTATTTGAGTTTCATATGAATTAGAGTATTTCATTTATTTGATTCACTGAAACAAAATGGTTTTGTTTTCTTTGATGTCACTCAGAAGCCTAGAATTCAATCCTAAAGAAACACTGAGGTAGAAACTGTATTAGCTTTCTATAAAATACTTACTGAAGATACTTGTTTGGTAAGCTATGCTTATGTCAACAGAAAAAAAAAAGATGCACTGGAGATCACACACACAGCAACAGGAACAGAAGGATGGAAAACTGTGGTTCAACTGTCCCCCTAGGTGAATAAAAGTTTATTACAGATATCTCACACAGCAACAGTACAGCTTGCCCCAGTTGGCACCAGCAAAATCTTGGCTTGTAAGGCATATAATTTCTGTCTTCTATAGAACTGTGTGCAGCCTTAGCAGCCTACAAAGCCTTTGAATGTCAACACAAAAGCTTCTGGGAGTTTATTCTGATAGCTGATTAGGAGACAAGTAAAATGAAAATCTTTATTTTATTACTAAGTGTGATGCTTTAAAATACATTAATTCAGGGGAGATATTTTTTAGGTACATACATTTTCTTTTTTTTTCCTGCTTCTCTCTTTTGTATTTGACCATGCTAACTTAATCATTATATGTTTTTTTACACAGCAAATATTGTATAGGGGAAAATTAAACTTGATCTCCATGCCAAAAAGCAGAAGAGACAGCGCTATATTTTTACCTATCTTATGATGGATAGCAAGGGAATTTGTGGTAGCAGTCTGGCCAAATTGTTGAGGGGATTTTAGATTCAGGCAGAGAGGTCCAAACTGGCAACTCCATTGCAACCAGCTGGGGAACAAGCCAGGACAATCAAAGCAGTAATAAATATTCCTTAGGTGCTTCCCAGAATGAGAACCAGAAGATCAACCATCTTCAGACATTGAGTGTCTTTTACAAGGAGTCATGTGGGAAAAGTGAGGTATGATGGGTACGAATTACTCCTGGGAAGATTCTGATTGAACACAAGAGGAAAATTTTTCAGAATGAGAACCATCAGCTACTGGAATTAACTCTCAGTGGAAGTAGTGGACTCCCCACCACTTTTAAGATTCAGCTGGACAGGGTGCTGGGCCATCTTGTCCAGAACATGCTTTTACCAAAAAGCTTGGCTCAGATGATCCTTGGGGTCCATTCCAACATGTTATTCTATGATTCTACAATTATCCCATAAAAACAAAAACAATCAGAATTGTCAGATATATGGACTGTCCCTTCTTTCCTCTACCAGGACCCCCAGTGCTCCTAAAGGAAGAGATATGAAGAAGATGGGGGTATGGCTAACTGCCACCACAAAAATGAATCCCATCTTAGTGAAGGCAATAGTAATTTGCAAAGATGTTGCAGTTGCAACCACATATTCTATGCATACACTGAAAATTTTAAATAGTTTTGCAGAAAAACTTCAAACATTTCTCATGAGGTATTCTGGGTTAGGATTTTTTTCAGACTACGTTAAAACAGAGTCACAGTGACATTAGCAGAAACTCCACAGAGGTAAAAGTAAATTAATGGGAAAGCAGGAGGAAAGGATTTCATCATTCTCTTGATGAGAATGCCTTTGGCACTGTGCAATAACGAGCCCAAATTTGCTACATTGCCAAAAAAATATCTTGACTCATATTTTGAAGCTTTGGAATATTTTGCTTGTATCTTCATTTTCATGTTATTTTCTTGATAACAGGCAAATGTAAGTAATATTATAAAGACAAATTTAAATAATATCATGTGTATTGTGGCCCTAGTCTCTCATGCTAAGACATGATGCTTATTAAATGAATGAATGATTGGCCTCTTAGTATTAACACACCAGTGGTAGTAGACAAACAGAGGATGGTTTTTCATCAGAAAGGCAAAAATTCTGCTAGCAGCATTCTATCTTACCTAGTTTTATATCAAGATTATTACTGAAAGTAATATACAGCTCACTGTCTTGTTCTAATATTTTTTTTACTGTACTTTCAGTGGTTCCTTAGAATCTCTTGAACGTAATTTATAAAAAATTCTAAAGAGGCTGAAGCTTGCACTTTCCATTGAAAAGAAATAAGGCTCTGAGGTGCTGTGAGGTGCTCATTAGCATTCCACCTTTGATTGATAAATTGAGGAAATTTTTTTCCTATGACAATTGTAACACTGAGAGAAAAGCTCCTGACTGGGAAATTATGAGGAATCTTAGCCTCTGCAATATCGATATTTTATGGTGGATACACACCCAAACTTCTTCCTGCACAATGGGACTTCTCACTTAAATGTAACTGTCTATTAATCACACATCTAACTGAAGTTTCATTTCTGAGAGAATACAGGAGAAGAGACGAGAAGAGAAGAGACGAGAAGAGAAGAGAAGAGAAGAGAAGAGAAGAGAAGAGAAGAGAAGAGAAGAGAAGAGAAGAGAAGAGAAGAGAAGAGGAAGAGAAGAGAGCATTATTAAAGAGGTGAAACTCACCATTAAAAGTGAAATTCAGAACAACTAGCCTGAACCTGTCAGAATGGGAGAAGACGCTCTGGAGATAAAGTGTGATGGTTTCACAGGTTACCATCTAGCTCAGACCAAATATTTAACTATCTGAAGTATATGAGATGAACAACAGCTGCTTGCAAGGCTTGATCTTTGCCTTTGTGTCTAAAGAACACTGGGGTAGAAGTTCCAAGCATGCTGAAGTGAACTGTAGTGGGGCTAAAGATCACAGAAGGATCTGAAGATATGATTTTCAGTTTTCAAGTATATGAAGCTTGAGTCTAGCCTTACTTTCATAAGAGTCAATAAAAGTCCTTTTGCAGTCAAAAAAAAAAAAAAAGCATGATTGTGTCTTAGAAAATTACATGGCAGGAGTAAAACCGTTGCTGAAAGAAAATACAGAAAAGCTGAATCAAACAAATAGAAAGGATGGGAACTGACTGAATTAGGACTGTTAGCTACATGCATACATGCCCAGGCAAGATTACAGGACTGCTAGAGCAACCAGAACACTGTGCTTTTACAAGGGGAGGGGTGTGTGCATTTGCACTACTGTTACACTATTGTATTATTGATCTGATGAGAGATCTGAAAGAAAAATTGAGTATCTATATTAATAAGGCATTTCTTAATTCATTTGGCAGTTTATTTCTCATTCTTATCTTTTAGGGAACTTAAGTCATCATTGCCAGTATGCAATAACAATGCCATTGTCAGCTTTTCAGTTTTTTGCACTAAAGCTGCTCTAGAATAAACTAAGAGGAGGCAGCAAAGAACAGAGGTTTTTCAATATGTTCTCCAAAAAGAAATGGAAATCCAGCCTTTTTCTAGTACCCCCTGCCTTTTTTCTATTGCTCTATCAATCCTCTGTGTCCTAGTTTTGCCATTTAATCTTTTATCTTCTTTGCTCCTTGATTTCATGTTAAAATCAATGGTGAACCAACAGAAAAAGATTTGCCCATAACATATTGGCAAAAATAAAAACAAATAAACAAAAAGCAAAAATTTTTAAAAACCTAGAGGCCCTGTCATTGTATCAGTGATTTTGTCACACATCCTTAAAGCCTTTTAGCAAATTAATTGACATCAGTCTTCATAATCCAATTTCTTCTTATCTTCCACTATTTTTAATTTCTTCATCATGTTTTCTCCTAAAAGGAAATGTCAGATTTCAAAACAAAAAAGCGTAGGAGTGAACAATTTAAATTAACTCTATTATTTTCTCCAAAATAGGAGTCAAAAACCCACCAATTTTTCCCTAAGTATGTACTAGACAGAGTTTATATGTACTGAAACTAAGCAGTATAATTATGATTTATTAATTTGTTATGTCTTCAATATAATATTAATAATATTAATTAATAATACTAATAATTTTATATGTTCAGTTTAATTTTTGCTTGATAATGAGTCAAGGAATATGAGTACTGTTTGCTGTAGATCACTAACAATTGACAAACAAAAGGAACTTTAGAGGCAAAGACATGGAAAAATCTCTGTAATATTAGAAACTCCTTCATAGAGAGGTTTATCAACAGATAGAGTATGACATTTTCATTAACTGAACCATCACTCGGTCAGTCCAAATCTGCTGAGGTTTATGGAAATAGCCGAGTTACAAAAAGTTGGCTTAGAGCTTAATGCAAGTCACAGCACAATGACTCTTGCATTACCATTGCATCATTTCATTTACACAGTCACTCTAATTGACTTTAATAGGTTTTGGATCAGAGTAAACACACAGACAAAAAGATTGATTATACAAAACCAGAATGTTTTTATTAAACTTGCCTCAAGAATACACGATCTCAAAAAAATCTCTATATCAGCAGCTAAAGGCTTTCGGAATTTGTGGAAGCCAACATAGAGACATTTTGTCAGGTTTAATTTAATTTGAAAAGATAAGGTTCCCAGAAACATCTTTGTAGGATGTGCTTAAACACAGAATCTGTCTGCTGGACCACTCCCTACTCACACTGACCACTAACAACTAACTAATTACTCACAGCAGACATCATTTTCATCAAAACTTAGTGTTAGGAAATTATCTCACGTCTGATGATATTTGTTGCTTTTTTTTAATATGAACTATACAGAGAAAAGAAAAATAAGAGGGATGGATTATGTCTTCAGCAACAGTCTATATAGACAAAGGGCTTTTTTTGCAAGTCATAAGTAGTCCACAGGCTACCCTCAGGAAACTGTTCAAGATGATCCCATGCTACAAAGCATCATTGCATTTCTTCATTAGAGGAAGCAGACATAAATCATAGAAAAGGCACTGCAGTTTGTTTTGAGAAAAAAACAAACAGACAAAAAACCAAAACAACACACAACAAACAAAACCTTGTAACCATGCTGAGAATCAAAAACCACCAGAGTGTGCATTAAGGCCCCAACATTCTAAGTGAAAGTTTGTGATGGAATTCAGATCTTCTTAGCCTAATTTTCAAATTATTCTGTTTATATCTAAAAGACATGTATGGACACTTGTGTGGGTTGCAACTAGCAGGGCGCCTTTGGGATCAGGGCATATTTGGTGGAGAGGCTGCAGCAGTCTGTGTCTTGTGAACACAGCCTGACGTCTGTGGTGCGATAGGAGAGCTGACCCTCAGGTCATTGGGTGACTAATGTAAACATTATAGTTGTGTTATATAGCTGCTGCTTGTGTAGAGACAGACAGACACATTGTCTATGGACACAGACAGACATACTGTTTACATGACATGGACATATAGTCTGTTAGTGGTAGGTAGGTTTAGCATAGGAAGCATAGTAGTGATAGGTAAGTTAGAGGGAGGCTGGTAGATTTAACAGGTATGCTTGAGTGCAGACACTCATGTACTTACTACGTAGATACTGTCTTGTAATACACTTGGCTGATGCATGAACCTCTCCATGATGTCAGCATTACCGCCATTACATTTGCCTTGATGTTTTTGTGGGATCGATTCTGTTGGAGGTCCAAGGACTAAATTTGCATGCACACACCCATATATGTGGATATGTTTAACACAAGGAAATTCTGACTCCAGGAACTGTTAGTGTTAGCATTCATCTGCCATGCAAAAGCACTCATTTTGAAATTATTAAAGTACAAAATTTGAATGTCGAGAGCAATTACTACAATGAAATCTTCTTTCATTTGTAGTCTTATATATGCCACATACTAGGACTGAGGATCACAGTTAACAGAATATGCCATGTTGGAAGGGATATACAAGGATTATCAAGTTTGACTCTTGGCCTGCACTGGGCCATCCCCAAAAATCACACCATGTGCTTGAAAGTATAATTCAAACCCTTCTTGAACTCTGTCAGGCTTGATGCTGTGACCACTTCCCTAGGGAGCCTGTTCCAGTGCCCAACCACCCTTTGGGTGAAGAATCTCTTTCTAATATCCAACCTAAATCTTCCCTGACACAACTTCAGGCCATTCCCTCAAGTCCTGTCACTGGTCACCAGAGAAGAGATCAGTGCCTGCCCCTCCTGTTCCCCTCACAAGAAAGTTGTAGACTGCAATGAGATCTCCCCTCAGTCTCCTCCAGTCTGAACACACCAAGTGACCTATGCCGCTCCTCATACAGCTTCTCCTTAAGGCCATTCATCATCTTTGTTGCCCTCCTTTGGATGCTCTCTTAACAGCTTCATATCTTTCTTATATTGTGATGCCCCAAACTGTACACAATATTCAAGGTGAGGCCACACCAGTGCAGAGCAGAGAGAGACAATCACTTCCCTCAATGGGCTGGTGATGCTTTGCCTGATGCCCCCAGGACACGTTTGGCCCTCCTGGCTGCCAGGGCACTGCTGACTCGTATTTAACTTGCCATCGACTAGGATCCCCTTTCCACAGCACTGTTTTCCAACATCTTATTCCCCAGTCTGTACATATACCCAGGATTGCCCTATCACAGGTGCAGAATCCGTCACTTTCCGTTGTTGAACTTTCCCTCCTCTTTCTATAACTGTTTTCAGTCTGTCAAGGATTTTTACTCTTATTTCTTAAGCTTTCTTTTTTTTTTTTCTGTTTTTTCTTTTTTATTGTGCTCTTCAACTTCTCTGATTTTTAAAGACAAGAGAAATTGAATGAGATATATAATCAAGACAGTTTTCACTTCACTTGTTTCTCTAGGAGACATCTTAAAAGAGATTTTGATGAAGGGGAAAAACAGCCCTACTATGTGATGATCTTTTCTATGGTAATCCGCCCACAAGGGCATTTTAATATGTAAATCACGTTATTGTCTCACACATGACAATCTGATGGGGTTTAAATTCCTCATTTGTTAAAATATAATAAGCAACACTTTTCCTGTTTTTATTCATGCAATAGCACTTTTTTCACCCAAAAAGGTATCATCGTTTCAAGCTACATAAGGTGATACTATTATTGAATCATTTGAGAGCTGGAAAATATAAATAGTAAGGAGCTTATTTTCACAGAAATATGCTCTGATTCCATGCTGGCAGCAAAGAGGTGCAGAGATATTTTTATGTCAGCAAGCAGGTGTCCTCAGGCCTGCCCAAGCAAAATAATCCCCTTACTAAAATATACACAAATAAGTAAATATGCATACATATATTCTCATTGTACAATGATTTCTAGAAGCTCAAAATATAAAACTGAAACTAGACAAAGCTTTACGGACTGATGATTAAGCATCAAAACTATGAGAACAGAAATAAACTCCTCTTCTTACACACTGGTCTCCCTTTGCAACTCCCAGGCACATATAAGCAAGCACAAAGAGAATTAATCTAGAGAGGAGATAAGAATAACTAGAACATCTCTTTGAAACAAGTTGTAAACATACTTTGGCGTGTATTTATTTGGATTGCATTTTCTTTGCCCTCTTTGTGTCTTTTGGAGAGTATACAACTTTTTTTTTTTAAAGATGTAAACAAGAAAAACACAGGCTGAAAAATGGTGTGCACGCTATATTGTGATCTTAAAAACCCAACTTTATTTACTATAAAGGGCAGAAGTCTCAACACTGCTAATATCAGCAGAAATGAAGGGATGCAGCATCAGAACAAGTCCCTTATTGACCTTATATTGTCTAAACCTTCAAATACTAGTAAACAAAGCAAAACAGAACAAAACAAAACCCTTCCACCAGATCACTGAAACTGTGAAACTTATTTTGAAAATATCAAGAGCATTTAAAGATCATGAATAAAGGTCACTTCTTTGTATTGTCACCACCTTTTCACGCACTACAATTGACCTACAAAGGATCCTTTAAGTGGTTTCAAAAGCCACAGCACTTCTTTCAGGTTCCTTCACAAGAAGTTAGGATTTGGCTACAAGTGGATGGAATGATAATTCACTACTGTATTTTTCACTCTCTTTTTTGATACATAGAAGTGTGGACACTTCTGCAAGGAAATTGAAAATGGACATAGGCACTTTTTTAAAATACTTTTAAAAAGCATAATGGATTTAAGAGGAAACAGGTATCCTAATAAAGTCGAACTGTAAAGAACTCTAATAGAGGGCAAAAAATATTATTCTCAGTGAGATTATCACATCTTTTGCAGCTTTGTATTACAGCAGAAGGGAAACCCTTAAACAACCACAGAAAAACCGTGGTTTACTAACATAACTTTGCCATAAATGTCAGAGAAAATGACACAAAATACCATTTTATTGTGCTTTTTAGCAGCATCTAACTAAACTGAATTGGTCAGAACTGTAGTAGTGCTGTAAAAATGTTAAATGAAGAAATTGACACACATCATAAGAGTTGGATGGCACATGACATAGAACAACTAATTTAAGATTATTATACGCAACTATTGATTCTCAAACATTTCAAAATACTGCATCACCACCGAAGCTTAAATTGCCACTGGATGCCACACTTGACCTCAAGCCGTTTATTTGAAAATGTTATGCATTTTATTGTTTAATCATAGCTGTTTATGAACTGGTATATTAAAGAGAGAGAAAAATGTAGTGCCAGGAGCAGTCAACACTTGGCAACTGTGAATTTATTTTATCTTAATGGTCTTTTTTTACAAGTTATTTCCTAATCATATAATGCACATACAACAACCATTCCATGTCACTAAATGTCTTCAGCTTTACTGAAATCTGGTATTTCTTTCTGGTTTTCTCTATGCCTGCAGTTACTGAGGTGAAGAACAGCATGTTTTTTAATAGATGTCATATTTTCAGATAGGCTTCATCTAGAACAGAAGTAGTGTCAATTGTACTGTATGAATTAGGGATCTCAGAGTAAAACATTCCCTACAGACTGGACAGAGTGAACTGATTTTTTTTCTGCTCTGGGAAACTAAGAAATTTTGATACTGCCTTGTTGTCCAAGATACTATAAATACAAAGAAAGGTTTTATGTGGGATTCATTTGACTAAATGCAGACATCTACTATGTAAAGATTTATGGGTGTGCCAAGGTAAGAACACACGGCCTGGTCCCCAAGACTAATTGACTCGCTATCTCCTATCCAGTCACATACAGGTAATTACTTCTCTGGAAAGAGGTAGCTTGCTAGAAGAGTCCCAAACAGAGCCAAGAACCAAGATAGCACTAATTGCTGCTCAAAAGTTTGCTCCTTGGATCACTTTGGTGAGCAATATACAGTTGCTTTATGATTGAGACTGGCATAGTACATTTCTTTCCAATGAATGACAGTAGATACTTCTCAGGGTTGATTCACCTACAGGAATTTAATATGTAACGTTAAACATGCATTAAAACACCTATTTCTCACCACTGACTGCAAAAGAAGGCTATAGTAACTAGATGAGCTACAGAAAATTGCAGTGGTGACCTAAAATTAGCTAAGTATGACCTCTGTGGTCCCTGGATCACAGAACAAAAGGTAGTCTTCAAGGATTCCAGTTGCTCCCATTCATCTAGGTAAAGCTGCTACATGTAGTAAATAGGTAGGAGGTAAAAATCTCAAGCATATTTCTTCTAAAAGCAAAAAAATAGTGATACTCCGTCAAATGTGTGTGCAAGTTCAAACAATTTGAGAAAGAGTACTATGGTATACATATATGCAAGTTCTTCATTTGGTCTTTAGCCAAATGTGTGAAAAAGGCTTTGTACCAGAGAAGCCTTTAGAGAATGATTAACATAATGATTTACCCAACTTATTAATTTGAAATTTTCTCGTTTCAAACAGTAATTTTAAAATATGTTATAGTTTTAGCCTAACAGAAAAATATTCAATATACTTAGACATACTTGTATGACAAGTGAGAGATGATAATACAACTTCAGCTTTACAAAAGTATTTTCCAAATGAGTAATTTCATTAAAATGATTTTGGCAATATACTTTTCATCTCATTTTAGACACCTATGGGGCACACAACTACAGCTGAATCAAAACCAAAATCCCATTTTCAGTCAAAGAAGAAAAATGAGTATTTGAAGGCACAAACGTTTGGACTTATTTTAAAAAGAGTTGATTCACACCCTACAAATGCTTATTTCTTCTCATAAAGGGAAATCACTAACTTGGATGTAGTCCTTCACATTCCATACTTACATTCAGTGAGTTGGCTCTTATTCTTCTAAGTGTTTCTGCAAAACTTCTTATCATTTTCTTAACCCAGAGAATTAAAGGAGTTCTGAAAATTAAGTATTGTGGTTTTGATTGTCTACCACTAACAGATGGGAGGGACTATTTCCATATTTTGGACAGAAGAAGGGACCATGGGGGGAAATGGTGTATGTGTATTTATATATAATTCCAAAGATGATTTAGATTTTAGTCTTATAGGGACTTAATTTCTTTCTGAGATGGTTTGAGCATAAAAATTCTCAGAAACTGTTGTATATTTTTAATTCTTTTACAAGATATGTCAGACTCTTTCCACTTGTAAATTCTTTTCTGATCTCCTAAACAGGACTGCACCACATTTTTGTCTTTAGACAGAAGGAAATCTCCAGAAATGTCACATTGTTGATTTCGGCACACATTTTTCAAAATTAAATTTTGAGTGCTGAAATTTTTAAGTGCTGAAAGAAATTAACTTGTAATTTTTCACTGTAAAATGTACCTAGATATTTATGTTGTACTCTAATGAGTAAACCTATAGGTCTGCCTCCTTTAAAACCAACTAAAATTGTCTAGACCACTGCAGACAGAGCATATGGCTAGAACAAAGTTTGCAAACACTTTATCATGTGTTTCATAACTTAAATTTCAATTTTTGATTTAAACCAAATCAAAAAACCCTCTACTTTTATGGTAAACAAGACAATCTATCATTTCCAGCATAATACATTCATATTGATACAGCCACATGCATAGGATTAGTTATCTATGACCTTTCTCTGGTAAGTACAGTCCTCAGGATTTTTTTGCCTTTTGATACCAGTTTGAATGTCAGTGGTTTTTTTCGTTGCAAACCTCTACCTTCCCCTGCAGTGTGCTTGAGTTTTCACAAAAATTTTGGATGACATATTTTTTTCACATTCCTTTTGTAAACCAAGTTACATATTATTCAGAATTGACAATCTTTTTGTGTTTAAATTTCACAAATTTAGCTCATCTAACTTTTTATATATATGATTTTGTATATATCATACTGTCATTCAGCAAATCAGTTCTCCTCTGACTTGACAAATTTTTATTTCTTTTTAGTTTTTAATGTGCAGTGTCTTGGATTTAGTTACAAATATTCAGTAACATAATCCCATACGAGTAAGCATTCATTCCACAATAAAAGAACAGTACTATATTCTCATAAAAAAAAAAAGTCCTAGATCACTAAATCTTTTATCAGGATTACTACTTTAGGTTCATAAAAGAGGAAAAGAAATGTATTTATCATTGATGTTTTGTTCTTCTTTTTGTTCTCCTAAAACTATGAGCGCTATATTGGACTTGGTACAGAGTGCTACTAAGTACTGGAGATGCACCTGGTGTAGCAGTGTATGTTAAATAAGTACCATTCATTACTTCCCCACAGACAAGGAATTTAAAAGCCATCAATTCCTCACATGTGAGGCAGATTGTGATTTACATGTTAAAGTACCCCTGTGAATTGATTTGCATAGAAAAGACTTGTGGAGCACTGAAACAAAGGATTAGTGAGCATGACAAGAGTGCGATTAGTATAGAGAATACAGATTCTCCTACAACACACCCTTCAACCAATGTAAATATATTCATCGTAAATATATAGATCTTGGTGGGTTTGAAACAAATGTTTCAAATGAAACAAAGTTCTTGTCTCAAGATCACTAAGATTAATGCCACAGACAGTAGATGAGCCTGTAAGCAGAGTCAGAGACAGGAATCTGCAGACAGACCTTCCTTACACCAAACTCGGTTGGACTTTCGGGTTTGCTTCAAGTGCTAAGATGTAAACATTTACACTGAAATTAATATGCTAGATTTCCTTTCATCGACAGTATACGGAAATAGAATCTTGGTGGTGCGTTACATCTTATCCTAAGGCAGATCTCTAAAATAATCAGAAGAATTTCCTCATAATATAATGGTATTTTTCTCTTCACTTTTTTTTGTAATAGGAAACAGATATAGAGACAGCCAAAGCTTTTATTATAGAAAGTATGGAACTCTTAAAAGAAAAACTTCACTGGAGCGTTTTCAGCAGTTCATTCTAAGGCAGTTCATCACATATTGTGTCTGCCACTTCTTCTTCCTCAGGAGGAAGGCTCTTCACACTCTGCCCTGCTCCAATGTGGGGTCCCTCCCACATAAGACAGTCCTCCATGAACTTCTCCAAAGAGAGTCCTTCCCATGGGCTGCAGTTCTTCACTGCAGTTCTTCACTTCATGGGTCTCTTCCTTCTATGAGGTGCAGTCCTTCAGGAAAGGTTGTTTCAGTGTGGGTCCCCTTCTTGGTCACAATTCCTGCCAGCAAAATTGCTCCAGTGTGGGGTCCATTCTCCATAGGGTCACATGTCCTGGTAGGAGCCTGCTCCAGTACAGGCTTCCCACAGAGTCACATCCTCCTTTGGGCATCCATCTGCTTTGGCATGGGGTCGTCCAGAGGCTGCAGGTGGATCTCTGCTCCACCTGACCTCCATGTATTATGGGGACACAATCTACCTCACGATGGTCTTCTCCACAAACTGTAGGGTAATCTCAGCTCTGGCCCCTGGAGCATCTCCTCTCCCTCCTTCTTTGCTGGCCTGGGTGTTTGCAAGTCTGTTCCTCTCGCATACTCTCTAACCGTCTTTCTATAGGTTTTTTTTCCTCTTCTTAAGTCTGTTATCCCAGAGGTGCTACCACCATTGCTGATGGGCTCAGACTTGGCTTTGTCAGATGTGGGGGGAAGCTTCTGGCATCTCAAAGAAGCCACCCCTACCACTACCAAAGCTTTCCTATGCAAAACCAGTACATTCTTCTAGTACCCCCAAAGAATAGGATCTAGTATGTAGTTTGCAACAAGACTTCCTTATTATTGCTAAAGTTCAGTGAAGTCTTTGATGGAAATCTAGAGAAAAAACAAACCACTTCTAAAGTACTCAACAATTACAATGTGTGAATAGTTTCTAATTCTTTCTGAATAAAAGTGTGAATAGTTTCTTATAGTTCCATGTGACTCCTAAATGCAGTAGACAGTTGCTGGTTATGTGAAGTAATTTATGAAATCTATAGGTGATTTCTTCTTGGCACTTGCTGATAGAGAGTTTTTCTCATTCCCTTCACACACACCAGATAAAATACTATTAATATAATACTATTCAGATTAGTCCCATTTCAATACAACATAAATGATTTCCACTTAACTTTCTTTCTAACTGATTTTATGTTACATTCATTTGATAGGAATATTCCAATAAAATGTTCTACTGTAGTGGACTTTCTATGTACTCCACAGAAGAGTTACAATGCCCAGTGTAATGGTGGTAGGTTTTTATATGTGTCTTTCTACTTTTGCTCATTCCACATTCCCTCTTGATCCAAGTTTCTTCTGCTTATTTTTATTTCAAATTTATGAAACATCTGGTGTGAAAATCCTTTATAGATCAAGTGTCCCAAGGAATTGAACAGCACAATGAGAAATTTCCTGCAACAGATAATGCACCATGACAGAGTAAATTTTGACCTACAGTCAAAATATCCAAATTATGAATTTTAAAGAGGAGACTGTGCAAAGTATTCACAAAGTCTATTTTTTGCATTATCAAGAATAGCTTGTGCAGGCTTTGTCTACAATCACTTAAAAGTGATTTCTTCTGTAGTTGATTCAGAATAAAAATCTAATTTTAGATACTTGTAACCAGCCTATCAAAACGACTTCCCTCCACAGTCTGCAAAGACAGCCTTGGTAAAATAGTCTCACTAAACTAAATATAACCTTTGGAAATATTTCATTTCACCTTGCCTTAGATGATTTGAAGCATTACATTTAAGTGATAATGAACACCTACACCAAAACACGAGCAACTCAATGCCACTAGACCAGACCTTTTTCAGTTCTGGAGTGTCTCCTGCCAGCTCCAGTTTCAGCTTCACTGCTGTAGTCTCTGTTGTATATGATAGGCTTCCACCTAAACCACAGGGCTAGAAATATGCTATAGATAAATAAAGGAATCTCGGTTGTGGCCCCACTTTGGTGACTTAGCCAGTGATCTCTACTGGGTCACTCACATTTACGAGAGGTGCCCTCCAGGTACCTTATTACTCCTCTCTGTCAAAGTGACATGGTTCGTAAATACAGGACTATTCAGAAGCAGGTAAGAGACTGGACTGTTACATGTTTCTTTTAAGGAAAATGTGGCCAGAGAAAAGTAATCATCAAGTTGCAGGCTACTAGTTGTGAGGAGACAGAAATTAATTCAGGGTCTTTGTACATTTTCGTACAATGCTCATTCAAAGTTCATTTTGGACTTTACCTAACTCAGCTTCTGCTGTTTCCCCTCCAGGAGGTTTGAGTATTAAATGGCATTGATTCTTCCTATGGAGATAAAAGACTGCAAATAAATTAACATTAAAAGGGATATGCCCTTGAGAAAGGCATTGTCAAAACACTGAGCTAAAGAACATCAACTTTAAAAGATTTGGCTGAGGTTAGTGTTCTTGATGTCTTAGTATTGTGGCACTGACTGAAATAGTGAAATCTTTGTCTCCTGCGGTGTATTTCCCAAGATACTAACGCTACCAGGATTTAGAACAAAAGTATCTTTATGCATAGGCACCATCCTACCAAAGTCAGGTTATTTTAGAGTTAGGTCCCTCTTTTCTCTTTTTTTTTTTTTTAAATTATGCTGCATATGCTTACATAATGCTATTGTTGTTTTTAACTACAAAATAATTTTTTGTAAAGAAATGAACATGGTTTTCTCATAGACATTTGCAGATGCTTCACAACAAATCTTTTTACTCTTAAAGATTCCGCTACTGAATGTGCAAAAGGAATTGAGGAAAAACTTCATATTCATAAAGTTTTATAAATTTTCTGTTATATGTGGAAGATTTTTAGCATACTTATTTTTATTTTGCAACAATAAAAAGCCTGTTCTGTATTGCTTTTCCTCTATTTGTAACACAAATTAATTGAGGTCATGGTTCTGTTAGGGAAACGCAGTCATATTTCTAGCAAAAACACCATGAAAATTTAATCTGTGTCTAAGAGACTTTTGACCTTTCAAACTTGCAGGGTATTTATTATTCCTCTTTTCTTTTATGTTGGGAGTCCTCACATTCATCTGTTCTCTTTAAATATTTACATTGTAACTTCTACGGGTAAAGTACCACACACTTAATTTATAGATAATACTCATTACTTGTACTGCAGCCCTCCTTAACCAATTTCCATTTTGTCAAGGGTGTTGCAAAGCACTGAAGGGAGGACAGCTGAAGTTTGCCAAATCCTGTTTATAACTATTAAGGCATTTAATAGTAATATTAAGGTATTTGATATTACACACTCTGCACATCTGCATCCTCTTTACAGCTACAACTAAATCCTACATCTACTGCTAACTACTAACATGTCTACTCTATACTACATCTAACATGTCTACCTACCTCATAGCTAATAATAATGTCTAATAATAATGTCTGCCAACTACAGCAGTAGCTACATTAAGCCACAGCAATGTTTATAACATCCATCCAATTATCTGAGGGTTAGCTGTGCAGGAGCTCTGCACGAGCTCTCTCGTCTAATCAATGCTCTGGTCAGGTTGTGTCCGTGCAGGTTTTCATCAGCTGCAGACCATCAACAGTTAAACATGTCCGTGGTTAAGCCACCTTATCACAAAATGCCACATTCCTGCCACAGGCTGCTTTGCTTCATGTATTTTGTCACTTCACCTCACCATGCATTCCTATACAAGAGGTCTTTCAAAATTGCAAGGAAAAAAAGTTTATCTTGACTACTGTTCCTTAATTATATATTATAAATTAACATGAATAATTACTTCAATGAAGTATGAAAAATAACTTATTGAATGCAATTGCAAACTTCCATTTCTTAATATATTAGTCTCACCTTCCCAATTTTCCCTGTGTGATCATTCACTTTCGTCTTTCTCAGGAAATAAATCTAAGCCTTCCAACCTCATTTATACTTTATATTTCATATTTTATTTATAATCTTTGTTTCAATTGCCTTTACTGGTAATTTATTCTACTTGTTCATTTATCTTTTTATGAAATACATTAATTCTGTCCAGGTTCCCTAATTTTTCTGATTTGTTTACTATGTCTTGTTATATCTTCTAAATTTTAACCCTTTCTTAGCAAAAAGACATGTCCGTGTTCTAAATTTTTCTATTTTTTTTCCTACTCACAATTTTGTATTTCCCATTCACTGTTTTGCATTTTATATAATTATTTTCCAGTGCCTTTCAGCTCACACTGAGCAATAGTGCTGTGGTGTTACAAAAAGGACTAGTTACATTAATCATAGAGGAGGTAATTTGATCAGATTTCTTACCAATAAATTTTAAAAGGCTTAAGAGTCTGGAGCAGAACATTGTTCAAGGTCTGATCATTAAAGTGCACGTCCTCTTTAAAGCACTGAAATAATATTTATAGTAAAGTTACTAACATGAACTATGACATTCTGATTGTTTTTTTAAATGCTGTTCGTACTCAATAGATAAACATGTCATGTAAGTTTTTACCTTCATTTGTTTTCCCTTACAACATATTATTGGATTCTTTTCTAGGTTTCCTGGTTTGTCCAAGAGAGAATATATAGGAATAGATTTTCACGTCAGTTTATCTAAAAGATTCTTCTTCTCCTTTTTAAGATCCTGTGTGGATATTTTGCGATAAGGAAGTAATAAAAAAATCTGAAGAAAATGTTTTAAACACAATAAGTATCTGTAGGAATTATATTCAGATCCTCTGGATTCAGTCTTCTAAAATATAGGCAAATGATCCTAACTGGGCATACTCCTTCTTTAATGAGTGGAAAAAGACAGGAATTTCCATACAGGAATAGGTGCCTAGACTGGGGATTGGCATGTGCTAAGAAGGTGAGTAATACACAGAATCCCTTTTGAGCACTGGAAGACCACTGGTGATGTTAGTCTATTCAAACTTCGCCCGGCATGATTTTGGGCAATGCCAATTCCTGGGCACAGGTCAGGAACTAAAATGTACTAGGGACTATTCACAACAGGTATGTCACGTGGTTTTTGTTCCAAAACAGTGGCTGCCAGCCTGCCCTGCCTCCTCAGTTCAGATGAATGTTCTGACAAATACAGCCTAGATGTCTAAACTTCAAATTACTTGAGAAAAATATTATCTCGTGGGCACATTCTGCATTCACACAGAATCTCCTTTCCATGAAAGCAATTGCTAAAGTGACAGCAAGACTCTACTTTAAACCTCTGTTTTTTCTTCAATGAAATTTAATGAATGAATACAGGAAGCAAGGCTCAGATTCTTCACATCGGGCTTCAGTTATTAACTGAGCTAGCTGGGCTAGAAGATTAATTTCTACAGCTAACAGGAAAAGGTGTTCTGAAATATTTTTGGCAACTGCACTCTGCTGTCAACTTTAGTCCATAGACCACCCTTAAAAATATTTCTAACATGACAGCTTTCCTTTTTATTTTTAATAAATTAAGATAAGGAAAAATCTACCGAGCACAGGCTTTCTCTTTGGGGACATTTTAGAGATGGCTATAATGTCCTTTCACCATTTGAAAACTGGCAATAATACTCAGATGGTAAGAAATCCTCTTTAACTTTCTTATTTTGTTATATTAGAGAAAATGTCATCAGCTGTGGAAAGCATATGGATCAAAATTCTTTACTAGCTTTTTTCTTTGCATTATACTATAGAAAGGTGATAATTCATAGCAAAAGCTGAAAGCCTTCGCAAGTATTATTTAACTTAAATAACAGCAATTCTCACCTGTCCGTGTACTTTTTCAGACTCTTTTCACTATATTTTACGAATGATTCAAAGACTTTGCAGGGGTTTGTTGCCAATACAAATATTACAATATTTGTATCTCACGCATTTTCAAGGTGGGAGAGAATATACTTTTAAGGCATAACTAAATTTCACTTCTCGTCATACACAAATAAAAAAAATTATACAAAAGTTCCGGCAAAGGGCCAGACTTTGAACGTGTTCAATACTCAGCAGGTCTACCTGAGAAAAAACCTTTTGAAAGCTCACTTTTTGAGGTGGTATAGTAGGAGATGTCAGACTTCAAGTATTTTAAAACTCTGGACATGATTTATGCCTACTCTAAGAACAAGAGACATGCCTTAACAGGCCAAAGGCTCACCAGTACTGTCTCTATTTGTGACTAACAGAATTGCTTAGAGACCAAGGAAAAAAAAGAACGTATATATGATAAACAATCTCATCTTAGCTAGGCCTTCCTAAACGTCAGTGACTTAGGGCATTCCTGATAAGGATGCTATTCCATAGGCCCTGTGGCATGAACCAAGGTCCACTTATACAGACTGTATCTCAGACATATGCAATACAATTGTTTTTGAAGCATTAACAGTTTGTCCTGCAGTGGTAAGAAGCTGTTCAGAATAAGAGGAATCTGAGGAGAAATATGGTATTGGCATTGGCTGCAAATGCACAAATGTCTAGATTAGCTGCACTGTTACACAGAAACCACATGATTTTGGTAGCCTCCTCCCTATTTTGATTCACCTTACTAGTTGCTATACCGTGAGCTTGTCTTCACATTTTATAAATGTGAAGGAATTTTTATATAGTTCCAGGTTTGAATTCTTTTTTCTCTCTACTCCATTGAAATATTTACAAAACAAATTCTAAACATTTTTTTTAAGACAGGGAAGGAAATAGGAAGAATTTAATTCATCCCAAATTAATTAACACAATAAAGAACAGATCCTTCTGCACAGTGAGGGAGATTACAATGTAATTGCCTTTTCGGGCAACAATTACCAAACCTTTGCCAAGAATAAGATTTATAGAGGAAAGTTAAGGCAATATCCATGTAAATATAGATTCCTTTAAAAAAGCGAGAAAGCAAATTTATGCACTCCAACCACACCTCCCTTGATAACTCAAAGGCACTGACTTTGTTTTCCTTTTACTAGCTCCTCTGGGGTACTTTATGGACCAGTTCTCTCATCTCAAGTGTCTGATCCCAAAACATAAATTAATTTTAGATGCAATTTTTATTCTTTGTGGCTGCTAAGGCAATATTCACTGTTTGTTTTGGTTACTATGGAAATAATGGACTTCCTGTGGTGGCAAGAGCCTTGTTTGGGGCATTAAAGGGGCTTGGATCTGGGAATTCTCTAATTTTCATGCAGTGAGAAAAGTAATTTCATCAAGAAAACCTGCATAAGATTTCTCTCCCTCATAATTTGAGTCATTCTTGTTACAATCTTGTGAATACTTGGGTGGTTTTTTTCCCTTCAATGTTCCTTACTTGTAGCTCAGCCTGCACATTCCACAATGCTGAC
>WEIV01011482.1:48447-63486 GCA_013390005.1 Calyptomena viridis | reverse complement strand
ATAAATATCAATCTCAGTATCAATAATAACAATAACACCTTAAGAACCCCACCACCTTTGTAACAGTAAGTTACCCCCAGCCACCCCCCTCCTCCCCCAGCCATCCCCCCTTTCCCGGTGCCTGCCCTGACCCTTTAAGCTGTGCCTGCCCTCGGTGCCGTGCTTGTGTCCCGCAGAATTCCCGGCAGGTGGACAGGCTGGACGGAGCCCACGCCCCCGAGCTGGGCAGGAAGGTGCAGCGCCACACGTTGGGCACCGCACTGTGCCCCCCGCCCGCGGCCGGTGGCCGGGAGGAGCTGCGGGCCAGGCTGCACAGACTCACCCACGCTGCCCCCTGCGTGCTCTTCATGAAGGGCTCTCCCAAGGAGCCTCGCTGTGGTGAGTAAGGCCTGTGCTCTGCCTCGGCTTTGGGGGGGCTCCTTCGGGCTTGGGGGGAGAAATCCCAGCTGGTGGTTCCAGAAATCCCGGTTGGTGTGTTGGTGTTTCGTTTTCCTGGAGAATTGGTGTGCCCTGGAGCTGGAGGCACAGCTGGGGGATGCAGGCACACACTGGGAGTTTTCCCAAGGAAATGTGGTCAGTGTTAGTGATCTGGGATGTTTTTCCTGCTTAGTGTGTATTTACAGCATGGATGGCATCGGGGAACCCTGGGATAGTGGAGGTGTCCCTGCCCATGGCAGGGAGGGGCTCCAAGGTCTGTTCCCACCCCAAGCATTCCAGAATTCCTTGTGGTTCTCCCTCGGTGGAAATGTTTTATCTTCTCCCTCGTTCTTTTGCTCGGAGTTTAGTGCTCAGTTCCATGGGGAGCTCCTGAATAAATGTCTAAAGACAAGATTTTTAGGTGCCATGAAGATGAAACTCCTGTAAAGTTGCTGAAATTCTGGAGTTGAGTCCATAGAATAAATAGAGAGTATTTTCATTAACTTCAGGTGGTTTTGGGTCAGAACCAATCCTTGACAAATAAGAGCTGAGAGGAGGGACCACAGTGCTGGATCAGCTGGGCTTTGGAATTAGATAGTCTCCATCTTCCTGTGAGGATCTGAAGTTCCATCTTTCTAGATAATTCTGTGATTATTTATAATTTGTGATTATTTATATTGTATTTATAAATAATTTGTATTTATTTATATTGGGTAACAATGTGGTTACAGGTGTGTAGAAGTTCCACATCGTGGGAATTTACAGGTAGTTTTATAGGAATGGAAGTTTTGGCTTCCACCCTGAGATTTCGGGGTGTCCAGAGTTTGGGGTTATTCAGGTTTGGGGTTATTCAAGCTTTCAGTCCCTGGTGCCTCAGGAAAAGTGCACAGGAGGTCATTACCTAAATAGAAGTAGATACTAAAATTGGAAGTATTCAAGTGGAATTATTTAAACTTCCAGCTCTTAATTTTTAGGTAAATCTTGTGTCTTCTTTAGGCTGATTTAGTGCTGGTTCCTGGCAGTAGTTGGGTCCATTAAACTTCCAAAAAAAGACAAAACCTATTTCAGGGTGAAGGTAATTAAACACTTTGTCCATGTTTTCATCTCTCTCAAGGTGAAGATAATGTAAAATTTTGTCAAAGCTGACCTGGATCTGTTTTATCAGTAGCAGGAGTAATAAAAATAGAATTAAGCAGCCAGGCTTGTTTAAAAGTGAAGATATTTTTGATTTCTATCTATTTTGGTACAAATAAAACTTGCTGGAGTCTTTAGTTCTGTTGGCAAGTAGAGGGGACCTTATCCAGCAGGAATTTAGGGGTTTTATTGGCATTTTTTCCTTGGAAAAGGCAGCTGAGCAGTAAGGTTTGTCCCCTCAGCTGATACTTGCATGTAGTTGCTGCAGATGTTGTATTATTTCAGTGGATTTATTTGGCAGTATTGGTGTTTATTTGGCAGTATTGGTGTTTATTTGGCAGTATTGGTATTTATTTGGCAGTATTGGTATTTTTTTGGCAGTATTTGTTAATTTGCTTCATCAATAATTTCTTCAGGGTGATTTCTTGCTGTGGAATTTGGGATCACCCAGACAACACTTAACCCACTTTGTCAGCAGTTTAATTATTCCTTGGCAGGCACTTCCTCAGAATTTCCACCTAAATTCCCTTTGGTTTGGGCACTTCATCCCTAAAACCCTCTACTTCCCAATGATCCCAAACCTTTCTGCTCTGCATGGAATTGCCTACAGCTCAAATAAAGCTGATTTTCCCTCTGCTTGGAGCAGAAATGAGGTAATAAATTGCAATAACCACCAGCAATGAGCCTTTAGCTGGTTATGAATGAACTCCCAGGTGGCAGAGGAATTCCAGGATCAGTTTTCCTTCAGGCTCTGCATGAACTCAACACTTGAGTTGAGGAAAAGGAAAAGGAAAAGCCACTTGGATGCCACAAGTACCAAAAGTGCTGCTTCACCTCTCACTAAATTGCACATCATGGAGGTTTTTAGCAGCAAAAATCCGTATTTCACAAGTTAACAGCTGAAATCAAAGTTGTTCTGCTCTGCCACCTCCATTAAACCTGGGGTTTTATTCCTTTATTAAAGCCTTTAAGGATTGTCTCTGCCTTCTTTTTATTGGATATTTGTATAGAGGTTTTCATTTGTCTGCACAGCATTTCTTGGAATTCTTGCAGGGAATTGGGGGGATTGCAGAGGTGTTTGAATGCAAACCAGAACGAGGTGGCAAAGGTATAAACCCTTATTATCACACTGATTTATGGGCAAAATCTCAGGGATCCTTTTTGCAAATGATGGGATTGTGTTGTCTGGGAGGTGTGAAAAGATGACTGTAAATTCCACAATAATAACATTTTCATACCTACAACTTTTTACAAATAATGTGGTGATTTTCCTGGGGAAAAAGGTGCTCAGTTACAGAAGGGAGAAACTTTTCTCCTAAAAGAATACTATATATTTTATATATTCTTTTTTTTTTACATATATATATGTATGTGTGTATATATATATTTATTTTACATATATATGTAAAATATATATAATATATTTAATATATAACATGTAATTACATAATTCATAATTATGTATAATATATATAATATATTAACTAATAATTATAAAATCTGGATGTAAAATCATAATATTCAGTGCTTCAATATCCTGCTGAGACTTGTCAGGGCAGGACACATAAAAATCTGTCATACAGGAAAACAAAATGTGGTATCAAAGTGTCACAAGGGTTGTAAAATAATATGGAATCCTCATGAGGACATAAAAGATCTAAAAAATGAAAAGGAATTTGCCTTTTACCATGAAGTAGGGAAGGATGGTCTTAAAGCAAAATAGTAGAAAATATAAAAGTCAAGTTTTGAGTGAAACTGGTGGGGAATAATAAATAAATTAACAGTAATAAATGTTTTTTTTCCCTTTTATAATATCTGAGGATATTGATGGAGCAAAGAATAACAACCAGAGCTGTTGTGAACTAGAAAAATCACATTTTTTTAACTGAATAACCTTAGCACAGCCCTGTTTAAAATCCTCTTTCAGTGCTGTTTGTGTCTCTGCAGGTTTCAGCAAGCAAATGGTGGAGATCCTGAACAAACATGGCATTTCCTTCAGCACTTTTGATATATTTTCTGATGAAGAAGTTCGTCAGGGGCTCAAAACTTACTCAAATTGGCCAACTTACCCTCAGCTCTATGTGGCTGGAGAGCTCATAGGGGGCCTTGATATTGTCAAGGTCAGAAATGCACATTTTCTGGCTATTTTTGGTTCTCACAGCGTGTTTTTCTTGCTTTTTACACATGTTTTTTATCCCAATTTCCCCAGGAACTTGAGGCATCTGGAGAGCTGGACACCATCTGTCCCAAGGCCCAGAAGTTGGAGGACAGGTGGGATAATTCTATTTTTTTTTGGTTTTTTTTTCTCTATTTTTGAGGTTTCCTGTATGTTCACATAGGGAAACCCCCATATGAAATTTGTAAATTTGATTTTTTTTTTTATTAGAAGTGCATCCAGGATTTATTTATTCCCCAAACTCCTGCAGTTGTTTAATATCTTCTGGTTTTTATTGCATCAGTTGTGCTGATCCAATAATTTGCAGCTTAATTTTTCCTAACAGCAGGAATACAGGATTCCTTCTTGTCTCCCTTTTAAAAAGATAACTGGGAAATTCATCTTTTTTATCAGATTCCAAGTTTTCCAGTGCTCTGGATGTGACTCCTCCAGGTTCTTTTCCCTGCTCAGTGCAGTGAAAAACAGAATTTGGCACATTCCATTTCAATATGGTGATAATTAATACTTCCACTTCTTCTCCAATTTATTCCTGTGGCTTTGAATATTCCACATGGAAATTGTTCCACAAAACCCAATCACTGCCTTTTGCAGGGATTAAATTAGAGATGTCTCAGTATGGCCTTAAAAACTGATTTTACAGAGCCTTTTACCCCCTTTTTGTGCATTATAAGGAGTTTCTGCTGAAATCAGTCCTTTTTTAAATGACAATTCTTGACATAAATTTGCAAATTCCATGAACTTGGTTGAATTTAGCCATAATTTTTTGCTTTGTTTCAGGGAAATCAGGGAATGGGGAATGTCCTGTGCTTCCCTGAAGTGTCATAATTATTCTAATGATTAAAGTGAAGTTTTAATAATTAAATTTTGGGGGCTTTTTTTAAATGTCTTCCTGAGGAGCTGCAGCAGCACCTTTGGAACAGGAGGTTTTTACCAAGTTTTTTAGCAGCCTGGTCCTGGAATGGGATGGTCTGGAAGGTCCCTCCCAACCCAAACCAGTCTGGAATTGATTTTATTTTGTCTTTCCACTTCTGCATTTTGTTTCCTCTCCCACAACAACATTTGGGATAATGACCAAGCTATTTTATGTCTTTTTTCCTGCCTTCCATAGGCTGAAATCCTTGATAAACAAAGCTCCTGTGATGCTCTTTATGAAGGGAAACAAACAGGTGAGGTGAAGTTTTGCAGAATATATGATATATTTTTTTAAATAGTAACAATTATCTTGTTTTTCCTTAATTCAAATTAATGGTGCTGGAAACTTAGTTATTTTTCTTTTTATTTCGTGTTTCTTTAAGCTGTAGAACAGCCCTTATTTTTTATTATTGCTGAATATAAATTCAATGTCTAAAAAATACTGGGTGTTGTGTGACATTATAGTGCCAATGTGAGGAGTTTGCAGTAGGTGTTAATTATTAATTAATTTTAATATATTAATTATTTTTAGCTGGAAATTACTGTACTTACAACCTGTTTATTAGTTGTGGTTTATTGGAATGGCAAGTAAAGGGTAGTGATGGCTCAAAATAAAGCACATTTATTCCAGAATTCCATATAAAGGATGAAAAAGGGATTAAAAAATAAATTGGGAATAGCTGAAAACGTGGAATTTTGTGGAATAAACAGAGCAGAACTATAGTTTAATGCATGTTTTATATTTCAGATGGCAAAATGTGGCTTCAGCAAGCAAATTATAGAAATTATGAATAACACTGGGTAAGTGAGTGGCTTTTCCTGATTTTGGGAAGCCAGTTTTGGTTTAAAAACTGCATTTTATAAATCAAGAGGTTAGAAAATATTGGTGGAATAGTCCCCCAAATGTCAGTTTCTATTTTTTAAAGAGTATTTTAAAGCAGTTGACTTCATTACTGGGTGTTAGGATGGGCTTGTGGAGATAATAAATAACTATATATCAATAGACAACTCAAAAATAAGCAGCAGTTACAAATCATAGTCCAATTGTAGGAATCCACATCCTTGAAAAGACCCAGTTGGTAGAAAATTAGGGATTGCACATCAAAATGAATACATCAATCAACCAGAAATTAAATTTACTCAGCAGTTTTATTGTGGTGTTTTACACAAGGACTTTATGAAGTGACAGAGCTGCAGCTGGTTGATTGTTTAATAAAAACCTCCACATTTCTGTGTCCTTTTTTGCTTTAATATTTTTTTAAGATAATAGTGAACAGAATTAATTTGGACACATTTTGGCCAGTTAGAGCCTGAGCCACAGACCTTAATTTTTTAGTGTCATCTGTGCATTGCAAGGAGTTTATTATGAAATGAGACATTTTTCTGCATTACAGTTCTTGCCATAAAACCTACCAGTGAGTTTTTTCCACCTATTACCTGTTAAAGCTGAGGGATTTGGAAGCTGGCCTGTAAAAACACCCATTTTGGACAATTTTGAGGGTATATTTGACAATTTTGAGGGTATATTTGACAATTTTGAGAGTTTATTTGACAATTTTGAGGGTATATTTGACAATTTTGAGGGTATATTTGACAATTTTGAGGGTATATTTGACAATTTTGAGGGTTTATTTGAGGACTTTGCGGGGTGGTGAGGGAATTTTGGAGGGTTTTTAGAGAATTTTGAAAGGGATTTAGAGAATTTTTGGGGGAAAGTTTGAGAATTTTGAGTGTTTTTTAGAATTTTGAGGATATTTGCAATTTTTTGAGGGGTTTTTTTGAAAATTGTGAGGAGTTTTTAAATTTTGAGGTGGGTTTTGAGAATTTTGGTGGGGCTTTGAGAATTTGGGGGGAGTTTTGAGAATTTTGAGTGAGTTTGAAGAATTTTGAGGTGGTTTTTGAGAATTTTGAGGGGTTTTTGAGAATTTTGAGGGGTTTTTGAGAATTTTGAGGGGTTTTTGAGAATTTTGAGGGGTTTTTGAGAATTTTGAGGGGTTTTTGAGANTTTTGAGAATTTTGAGGTGGTTTTTGATGATTTTGTGGGGGTTTGAGAATTTCGAGGGGTTTTTGATAATTTTGTGGGGATTTTGAGAATTTTGAGGTGTTTTTTGAATAATTTTGTGGGGGTTTTGAAAATTTTGAGGTGGTTTTTGATAATTTTGAGGAGGTTTTGAGAATTTTGAGGTGGTTTTTGATGATTTTGTGGGGGTTTGAGAATTTCAAGGGTTTTTTGATAATTTTGTGGGGATTTTGAGAATTTCAAGGTGGTTTTTGAATAATTTTGAGGGGGTTTTGAGAATTTCAAGGTGGCTTTTGAATAATTTTGAGGAGGTTTTGAGAATTCTGAGGTGTTTTTTTAAATCTTGAGGGAGTTTTGAGAATTTTGAGGGGCTCTGAAAATTCTGAGCATTTTTTGAGAATTCTGAGGGGATTTTTGACGATTCTGAGGGGGTTTTTCACATTTCTGAGATTTTCAAGGGAGTTTTTTTGAGAATATATGAAGCTTTTTGTTTTTGTGAGGAACTTTTCCAGACTCCCCAGTAAATAATGACTTTTTTTTCCCCTTTCCCAGCATTGACTACGAGACCTTTGACATCCTGGAGGACGAGGAGGTAACAAAGCTTCTCCATCACTGAATATTTTCCTGAGGCTTTTGACACAAAGCTAAATTTAAATTTCTCAAGCTAAAATTGATATTTCAGATTATTTTTTTTAGGTTCGACAAGGATTAAAAACCTTTTCCAACTGGCCCACGTACCCTCAGCTCTACGTGAAGGGTGAACTGGTTGGAGGGTTGGACATTGTGAAGGTAAAAATGGGAGAATATTGAGATTAAA
Organism: Calyptomena viridis; assembly: GCA_013390005.1. Classification (NCBI taxonomy): domain Eukaryota; kingdom Metazoa; phylum Chordata; class Aves; order Passeriformes; family Eurylaimidae; genus Calyptomena; species Calyptomena viridis. The sequence continues at coordinate 56,010 of WEIV01011482.1, read as the reverse complement.
TTGGTTGTTTATATCAAATAATAGGGGTTTTTTTTCTGCCTGTACCACACAGAAATTTATGAGGCCTCAAATCTTGACCCCAAACGACCTGGATGTTTTTCCTGTGATTCCTCTGAGCTTCACCCAGAGAAAAGAGCTTTAAATCTCCAACATTCCCCTTTAGCTGTGGGATGTATTTCCCTGACAACACTCACTGTAAAGCCCATTTCTACTCATTTTTACACGTTTCTCTTCCTCAGTTTTACTTCTGACATTGCTTTTTTTCTCTCGGATCAGGGTGAGACTTATTTTTCCTTGCAAACAGTCTCATTCCTGGCAGAAAATCAAGGTTTATTGTGGTGGTTTGAACAGCCCCTGCAGCCACAAAAATAGATGTGCATCTCCTCCTGTGGTGGTTGATTTCTGTAACAGAGCAGGGCCACAGTTCTAAACCCAAAATACTCCTGAGCCCATCCCTGTCTGGATGGTTCAGAGCCAATTCCATGGACATTGTAACTCCTGGGAAGGCACAATCAATAAATCTCATTTAGCTCGAAAAAATATTGGTATTACTTTAATTATGTGGATTAATTTTGTTTATTTAACAAGCATGGGTGTTAGTTAAATTATATAGATTATTTTTATTTAGTTAAGTGTGGGTATTAGTTAAATTATATAGATTACTTTTATTTACTTAGGTGTGGGTATGACTTAAATTATATCGATTAATTCTATTCATTTAACAAGTTTTGGGGCTTTTTCATTGATCAGTAAGTGGAGTCTTGAGCACTGTGAGATGCTGCAAAATCCTCTCCCTGGTATTTAAATATAATTTGTCTATTTGTATTTTGGGCTGTATCAATTCACACTCTGGGTGGATGAGTGTTGTCAGGGTTTTAAATTGCATTTTTAATGCAGCATAATATGGAATAAAACTGAGACAGCTGTTCCTCCTGAGATGTGGGAAAAGAACATATACTCCATGTTATTTTAAAACTGTTTCCTGGTGTTCTGTAGCTCTTTAGCAACTTAACAGCCTTGTAATTTGAATTTCAATCATCAAGATGAGATGGGCAAGCACCTCTTCTCCAGAATCCTTAGAATATCTTCTGACCTTGTTGCTTTTAGTGGGTTGGAGGAGCAAAATTGGCCAGTGGATGGTGTTATTTCATTTTTTGGGAGGCATTTGGGATGATGTAGAATTTTGTGGATGTCTCAAATGTATCTGGAATTACATCTGGGAGGAGAATCTGGAATTGCATCCAGGAGGAGATACGAGGTTGATAACAACTCTTTGGAAGGTGTATTTGTCCACTAAATCTTTTGCCTCTCTTACTAAAAGAGCCCCAAAATACAATTTAAATACCTTCCAAACCTCAGTGTCTTGGCCAGGAGGGACCTCTAGTGAGTCACCAGTGCATTCCCTTCCCAGCCAGGGAATTCTTGCCTTATCCATCAGCATTCCCTGGTGGAATCCTGTTGGCATCATCACCAAATGGACATAATTTCTGTATTTATTTCCTCACAGGAGCTGAAGGAAAGCGGTGAATTGCTGCCTGTGCTGCAGGGAGAAAATTAATGGGGAAGGACTTCAGTGGGGAGAGAAAAACCCTTGGAAAAATGACTCATTTAGAGGTTCTACTGGAGCAATATCCAGCTTTAGCCCTGTGGAACATCAGGGGTAAAGAAAGGCAGAAAAGAAATATTTCACCACGTTTAAAAATGTGTTTTCACTGGAGAGACAAAAAACATCGATTAAAACCTAATGCTCCAGAATTTTGGGTGTTGGAGTTTCCTGTGTGTTCTTTGCATGTGGTTGTTTCCATCCCAGAATTGTAGAGGATTAAATTGCAATTGTTATTTATTTTTAGGCTCAGCTCTCATTAGGAGAATATTAATGGACAGTGTTATGGAGCATCATGATTTCCTGTCCCTCTTAATTATTTTCATGTCTAGTGAGCAAGAAAAGCACTCTTGGAACTTTCATCCAGTGCAGTTTTAGGAAGTTATTAATGAGTTTTAGCTCCATACTTTGCATCTTCATTAAGCAGGTACAGTAATTGCTAATTTTAGGTGTTCAGCCTGTTTTAACATGAGTTTTGGGGGTGTTTAAATGAGCCAACAAACAGTGATTGGGCCACTTTTTTACTTCAATTCTAAATATAATCTAAATGTTCGAACCTGAAGCAGGACTGGTAGTGAACCTTGTCCCACACTGGTAAATATTGGCTTCAGGGAAGAAGGTTCTTAACATGTTACAGAATTCCCAGTGATTGATATTGAATCTGGGGATCCATTTTCTAGGATTAATTTGAGTAATTTCTATAAAACAATATCTGTTACAACTTTAAACCCAATTTTAATTGCTATTAAAAAAATTTTTCATGAAAACAAGCATTAATTCCTCTCTACAAGTGAATTGCAAGTGCATCCAGGCAGGAAAAAAAATAATAAATCATACCAAAACATGACATCCCTATGGTGAAATTAGGAATTAGAAGCTTTAATTAATTAACAAATCCTTGGTGCTCTTCCCAAGGCACTGCTGTGACCTGTGGGACAGTTCAGGCTGAATTCTGTAATTTCTGTAAATCACAGGGGGTTGGGCAATATGGTGAGGGAGTGTTCCCAGGGCTGGGGAGGGCTGGGACACATCCAAGGAAAAATGGGTGTTTTCCACAGCAGGAAAAAAAAACAGTGGAGTGTGGGAGCTACAGGTGAAAAGGTGAGTGATGTCCTGAGCTTTTATGGCTCTAAAAATGTTCATTTTTCCTGGTGGAATGCTTGGCATCAGTGCTTGGGTACATTTAACTTAACCCTGCTTATTTGTATTTTTATTTTCCTTTGTTTTTGCTGCTTGTCATAACATCCCAGTCGGATTTTATTTTCCCCCTGCACTTTAACATTAAGATAAAAGGAAAAAAAAAGAACCCCAAACTAATCATGAGGATGATCAAGAGGGGAACAGGCTGGAGCTCTGTGTCCTCAGTGATTAACCACTGTGTGCTACAGAATACATTTAATAACTTCACCTGTCACCTCCTCTCTGCTGGAATAAGAAATACCTTTAAAACACTCTGAACTATTCCAGTTTTTAAAGGCAGATGTCAGGCTGAGGCAGGTGATGCAACTTTGATTTAAAATTGATTTACAATTGAAAATTAACCTGGCAATTTGTGGATGTTGGTTAAAGGCTCCTGACAGGCCAAGGAGAGGTTTGGTTCAGTTAATGGTTTTAATTAGGGGGGGATTTAATGGGAAATATCACATTTTGTGGGGAGGAAACCGATTTTTCTTCCAAGTTTTACTTCCAAGGAACTGGTTTGGATGAGACTGGGGAGCTTTTGGAAGCACAGGCAGTGGATGTGGGTGTGGAGAGCCTGGACTGGGCTCATGCCTGGGAATTCCCTGGTTTTCCACAGGCAGGAGGGAAGGGCAGAGTCCTGACCCTGCTGGGATCCCCTGGGAATGTCACTGTCCTTCCCTGCTGTCCGTGTCTATCTGCTCTGTCCTCGTGTGTGGCCAGGGCAGCAGAATTCCCTTCCAAGCCTGGGAAACACTTGGAAGTGGGCAAAGGAGGAGAGGAGACAGATGGAAAAACTGAATCCCACTGTGGGTTCAGGGTCTGCAATTCCCTCTTCCATATCCTGCTTTCTGTTCCCTGGCACCCCGTAGTTGTGTGTGAAGTGTTTTCTCCTGTGCAAGGAATGTTCGTGCCCATAATCAGCCAGAGGGAGGTGTGTCAAACTGGGAAAACAGGGAAGTTAAATGGGATTCGGGCATCCATGAGCTTCCTCTGTGCTCCGGAGGGGAACTCCCTGCTGTGCTCCAATGAATAGGTGGAAACTGATGGATCTTTCATCCAGAGGTGAATATCCATGACCGCGAGGGCAGAACAGTCCGGGCAGGGTGTGGGGAATCCTGGATTTGGGGGAAAATCCCAGTTCTGGGAAGTTTTTCCTGCCGCCGGCAGTACCAGGGATGGCCACGGGGCGGCGCTGGGCGCCGCGGAGCGGGATAACGGGATAACGGGATGGGAATGCCGCGGGATAACGGGATGGGAATGCCGCGGGATAACGGGATGGGAATGCCGCGGGATAACGGGATGGGAATGCCGCGGGATAACGGGATGGGAATGCCACAGGATAACGGGATAACGGGATGGGAGTGCCGCGGGATAACGGGATGGGAATGCCGCGGGATAACGGCGAGGTGGGACTGAGGATGCCGCGGGATGGGATAAGGAGGTGCAGGGCTGGGAATCCTGTGAGGTGACCGGGAGGATAACGGGAGGCTCCAGGGGGACTCAGCAGGATAAAGGGGATGACTGGGGGTGATGTGGGGAGGGATAGCCGGGAAATAATGAGGGATAACGGGATGCCAGGGCTGGGAATGCTGCGGGAAGGGTCGGGGGAATAACGGGCAGCGTGGGATGGGATATTGGGGGTGGCAGGATGGGGATGCTGGGGGGTGGGATAACGGGGTGCTCTGGGATGGGATAACAGGGAATAACAGGGACACGGGGCTGGGGGTGATGGGAGGGGACTCAGGAGGATTAAGGGGAGACTGGGAATGCTGCAGGGTGGGATAACGGGCTGCAGGCTGGGGATGCTGAAGGGGAGGGATAGCTGGGGAAAAATGAGGGATAATGGGATGCCAGGGATGCTGCAGGGGGGGCTTAAGGGAATAATGGAGGGTGTGGGGTGGGATAATGGGGACCGTGGACTGGGAATGCTGCAGGGTGGGATAACGGGGATCTAATGGTGGGCACTGAGCTGGGAATGCTGCAGGAGAGGCAGGGGGATAACAGGGGGCTCAGGGGAGATACTGGGGAAATGGGTGGGATAATGGGAGGAAAAGGAAGGGGGTTGGGGCTGGGGCTCCTTAGCACGGGCTCTCAAATGTGGCTGTATTGGTTTGGGTTTTTTTTTAATTCAAAGCTAAATTTATCAGCTGCTGTTCACAAAGGGAAGTTTGGACTCTCCAGCTGGTTTTGAGCTCAAATGCTGGGCAGTAATAATAATAATAATAATAATAATAGTAGCGGCTCCATTTCCTGGTAAATCTGGCTGCTCTCACCTGGGCACAGCCAGGTTTTTGGGATGCCAGTCTGGCTGCCCATCACTGCACTCCCAAGAATTTGGTTTGGTGGGGAATCCTGTTGGATCCAAACTCACTGCTGTTCCAGTGATGATTTTGGTGTAATTAAGGGATGGCAACAGAATTCATGGCATCATTCTGAGTCATTATAAAATTCCAGACTGATCTGGGTTGGAAGGAACTTAAATCCCATCCAGCGCCACCCCTGCCATGGGCAGGGACACCTCCCAAAATCCCAGGTGGGTCCAACCTGGCCTTGGACACTTCCAGGGATCCAGGGGCAGCCACAGCTTCTCTGGGAATTCTAGTCCCTCCCCACCCTCCCAGGGAGGAATTCCTTCCCACTATCCCATCCAACCCTCTGGCAGTGGGAAGCCATTCCCTGTGTCCTGGCCCTCCATCCCGTGTCCAAAGTCAGGATGGAAAACTTGGCCTTCCCCGGGTTGGTTCAGATCCCCTGAACAGCAAAACACGGCAGGAAAACGCTGTTATTTTGCCAGAACAGCTTAAAAATCAACAGCAATTACGATCAACTGGCTGTTTTCCCACTTCCCATCCTTTTCCCGGGACTGTGCTTGTGTAACACTAGATGGAGCCTCGTGTGCACGGCACGAGCTGAGGGGTTTGGGGGCTCCAGAGCAGCATCTTCCCTTCCACCAGTGTCTTGTAAAACGTGTTAACGCCGCCACCGCTGGAAATAGGGACGATGTTTAGTGGGAAAAACATGGTGGGAAACGATTTCTTACACCTGCAGAGGGCAAAAATCCCCCGGTGTTTCCCTTTGCCTGGAAAACACGTCAGAACTGAGAAGGAGAATCATGATAACATTATGTACAAATCATTTTGAAAGTAGTTATTTCAAAGTGAAGTGTCCCTGCCCTTGGCTGGGGGTGGAATGAGAGGAGCTGGGAGGTCCCTTCCAACCCAAAGCAGCCTAGAATTCCATGATTTAGAAGTATATGTGGCTTTGACAACATGTAGATTTATGTAGAAATATGAATTTATGAATTAAGAATTTATGTCCTTCAAATATCTGGCTGCCCACAGCTGTCTTTCTTAGGAAAATTAGAGAAACTACAATTCTATTTTTATATTCTGGTTTTGGTGGCAGTGCTGTGGTGGTGGTGTGTTGGGAAGCACTTCCCAAAGTTGTTCCTGCAGCAGCAGAGCAGTGTCATCATTCTGTGCACACACTCAGCCTCTGAAAGCACCCAAAAAAAGCAGATTATGGAATGGTGGTGTCATTTGCAACATCATTATGGAATGAACCATGTCATCTTAATTATTCTCTGCCAATTTGAGGCTGAATATAAACAACTTGGGCACTTTGCTGACATGCAGAAGGATGATAAATAGAGAGAAAATGCAAATATCAAACAAATCTGGGGCAAATGGTGGCTGTTTGTACTGAGAATGGGAACTGAGGGAAGTTCTTGTGGAGTGCAGATGTTTTGTGTAATATTTGGTGCTGGTTCCTGCTTGGCCTCTGACCCTGGGGGTCTTTTCCAACCTTAATTTGATGATTCTGTGGGGGGTTTGTGTGGTTTTTCTTTCAATGACCATTTTGATTATTCTTGGATCTTAGTAAATATATGGGTTTATGTGGGATTTATGGGTTTACATAGGATTTAGGGGTTTATATGGGATTTAGGGGTTTATATCTGAGCACTGGGTCGGTTCTTACAGGACTCTTGGCTCCGTGGGGCAGAGCTGGGATCCCTCAGGATGGATCCAGGAGCTGCTCCTGCTCCTTCCCAGCCCTCCCCTCCTCCCCACTGACCTAAAACAATTCTGTCAGTGTTCCTGCCTTGCTATTCCTGCAGCCTCTTAATGAATATATTGAGAAACAGCAGCCTGAAGAGTGATCCCCAGGGCACCACACCATTAACCTTCCTCCACACGGAGAATTGGCCATTTATTTCCATTTTCTTTCCCTTCCCTTAACTTGTTTTAATCCATGACAAGACTTTTATGGCTCAGCCCGTGATAACTGTGTTCCCTCTGCACCAGGAATGTTCTCAAATGCCAAGAGCAGGTCACACCTCCCCTTCCTCCTTCAGAACTCCTCTCTCCTGCCCTCTGGAAGACTCCAACAGGCAGAGGAGACACATCCCACACTGGTTTGGGTTGGAAGGGACCTCAAATCCCAGCCAGTGCCACCCCTGCCATGGGCAGGGACACCTCCCACTATCCCAGGGTGCTCAGACCCCCAGATCCCCCTCATTGCTGTTTTTAGGGTGTAATTTGGGAATTCTGTTTTCTGGAAGTGCAGGAAAGGTGCTGCTTTTAAAGCATCGCTGAGAAATTCATAGGTATGAAGTGACCATGTGATCCTAAAAATCATTTAATTTGTTCTCATTCTGAGAGAGTGAGGGTGTTCTCATTGTGAGGGTGGGGAGGCCCTGGCACAGGGTGCCCAGAGAAGCTGTGGCTGCCCCTGGATCCCTGGAAGTGTCCAAGGCCAGGTTGGAGCCACCTGGGACA
>WEIV01011482.1:0-37314 GCA_013390005.1 Calyptomena viridis | reverse complement strand
AATAAAGAGCTTTGCAAGTAATTTCCTGATTTGGCACATGGACCTAATACTCAATTTCCTACTTTGTTAACATCCCTAGTAATTCTGGACAATAATAATAATAATAACAAGAATAACAAAATACAATAATAACAATTATGATAATAATGAGGATAATAATAAGAATAACAAAATACAATAATAACAATTATGATAATAATAAGAAGAAGAATAACAAAATACAATAACAATTATGATAATAATGATGATGATGATAATAATAATAATAATATTTGACCACATTGCCAAGTACCCACCAAACATCCACATCATCCACTTTTTCACCACAGTGCTGATTATTGAGTTGACTGAGCCCAACTTGCCTCCTTGGGTGGTGCACTAGGAGTGCTCTGCTGTGCATTAAAAAAGGATTTAAAGGAGCTGTGAAGGTGAAAAATGAGTTGTCCCCTTTGTACTGGGGATTCCAGGGGAATAATTCTTGAGCACAGAATAAATCAAACCTCTCCCACCTCCCATTCCATAGCAGGGAATGTAATAAAGAGAAGTAATAAAGAGAAAAGCACCTGTTTCAGNAACTGGGTGGGATTTAAGGTCCTTCCCACCCAAACCAGTCCATGATTCTGTGATAACTTGGCTGTTGCTGAAGTATTTCAAATCACTTTTCATTTACTCCAGACTTTGTAGGTTCTGAGGAACCACCAGGGGCCGTGGAGTCACTTTTTAATCCTTTTCTTTATTATTAAACTGGGTGAAACCATAGAAATCAGGTGAAGCACCAGAGTTCCCTGTGTGATCCCGGTGTTCCCAGCTGGGAAAGGAGCATCACTCACCTGGACAGATTAAATCAGGAAGGAAGTTTTGGATCGAGAAGAATTTGGGTTGAATTGACAATGAATTCAAGGGTTGAGTCTCTGGGGAGAAAAACATCTGGGGAGAAAACAGCAAGGAAATGAGTTTGCTAAAAATGAGAGCACTGGGACTGAAGGGCTCTTGGCGTGGCAGGAGTGGCCAAAGGTGTGACATCAACCAAAAAAGGGATAAAACAGGATGGAAAATGCCCAGGATTGGCCTTGCTGGGGATGGTGGAGCCCCTGGAGGGGGCTGTAATTTGATTTTATGGTGGAGGAGGGAAAGAGGGTCTCTCCTGTTGCTCATGGGGTCAGCAGGAATTGGCTGAAAGGAGTAAAACAGAGAGAGAATGAAGGATTTTAATCCCTACTGTGAAGAGGAAGAAGCTGCCAGGCAGGAATTGCCCATTTCCACATCCCAGAGCTGTCACTTGGACTGAACATCTGGCCTTTGGAAACTGGTCCCTCCTAAAAGCAGGTGGCTTTGAGGAACTTCTTTCAGAAATTTCCATTCTGCTTTTTCCTTTAAAAGCCAAGGGAAAAAACATATTTAAAACCCCAATCTCAGCTGATTCTGCAGTTCTGGCTCAGGTGGGACACCCATTATTCCTCAAATGAAGATTTCCTGAGGGGATATTTGGTTGCTGTGGTCCTTCACATTTATTTAACTCAGACCTTGCAAACACGAGTTGGTGCCTCCCAGGGAGTTGGGATAACACAACTTATCCCAGGACATCACAGAGGGAAAGGAAAAAGGCCAGAGGACAAGAGGAGAGAGGAAAACACCCCAGTGAGAGAACAGACCTGGAGCTGCTTTGGCTCAGGGTCCTGGTACTGCAGCAGCAATTAAATGGTTATTCCCTGTCCAGGGAATTCCATGGGATGCTCTTCCCTCTCTTTAAATATGTGATTTAATCTCTTTATAATATTTTTCTGCATGTCCTTTCAAAACCAGTTTTACCCCCAGTTTTAGTGACACAGTTTCTTGTGTCTTGGCTTTTTATTTTCTCAGGGCACCTCAGATGCTTTGGGAATGTCTGCTTGTCATTTTGGGGATTTATTTTGGATCCCTGCTCTACCCCAGGACCAAGTGATTTAAAACGATGAGGAGCAGGACAAAAACATAGGAAGCAACTTATAATTTCTGTGTTGCAACGAAATCCCTTAAATGTGCTCAAGATAACAATGTTTTGCCATTCTGAGTTTAAACCAAAAATATTTCTAAACTCTTTAACTGGTTAAAAATAAAATAAAAAGAGAATCACAGAATGGTTTAAGTTGGGAAAGACCTCTTAGATCAGTGAGTCAAGATATAAAAAATAATATGTTACCATCTCCAATTGTGGGTATGAAGTTAAAAAGATGACAAAAATAAGTGTTTGTGCTCTGGTGTGGTGCTTCCCTTTAAAAATGAAGTTGAGCTGCTGTGAGTGAAGAGATCAAAGAACCAACCATTGGAAATTCTGGATCTTGTATCCACTCAAACCCAGCAAATAAAGCCCCTAATGAGGCTCCAGGAGCACCAAGCAGCACGTTCTGAACATCCAGCCTTGCCTTTTCCTCCTGGTTGCAAACTGAAATTGCTGCCATTGATTTCCCTGTTCCTGGTTAACATATTAAAGCACAATTCCTTTTTAACCATCTCTGTGTTTTATCCCAGTGTGCCCTCGGAGAGGCTTTCCTGCAGAATATTGAGATGTTTTCCTTCTGGTCAAGTGGTGTATTTTATATTAATGCAGCTGTTATTTTTCCCAGTTGAGGTGCTGGAGGTGCTGGAGAATGAAAATATTAATTTCCAGACTAGCAGGGGTTTGCTCCTTATTGGAGCGAGGGCTAAAAATCTCATTTTTTCTTTCTCTTTTGAAGGTTTTGATGCAGATGAAGAAGGTAAATTGTGGCTGAGAGCTCTTCCTCTGGTGGCAGCAATAATGGGGAGATCAGCCCTGAAGGGTGAGGGTCCCAAAACCTGTGTCCTGTCACAGAAAACAGGGCTGGGACATCTGGGAACCACCAAAATCCCTCCAGTGACTGGAGTTCTTGGGGAGATTCTTTGATCAGTGGATTAGAAAAGTACCTAAATAACAATTATTACTTAGCATGGAGCAACTTGGGAAAACCAAGTTAAATTTGACATCAATATTCTTTAAATTAAAAAGACAAATTACCAGAGGGCAGGAACTTGTAGAATCAGTGAGAGTTGGTTTCACTCAGAGTTGGTTCCTTGATTTGTGCCTTTAATTATCAGCTGCAAGGGCAAGTTTCCTTCAATCCAAACCAGCAGAATCCTGGAAAATGGGGATATAGGGACAGGAGGTGCTTTGTGAGGTCAATGTGCTTCTGGAGCAACTTCCAGTTAATTCATAGAATTATGGAATCCTGGAATCCTGGACTGGTTTGGATTGGAAGGCCCTGAAATCCCACCCAGTGCCCCCCCTGCCATGGGCAGGGACACCTCCCACTGTCCCAGTGGATCCAAGCTGGCCTTGGACACTCCCAGGGATCCAGGGGCATCACTGGGTTTGGATCAATCCCAGCCAGAACACTCTCCCTGACAGTGCCTTGGGAATCTGAGACCTTGGTGAAAACCAGTGAGAGACAGAGGAATTCCCATGGAATCCCCCTGTGGTGGAGCAGCCAGGAAAAGCAGGACAAGGCAGACCACATTTAGGGCTTTTTCCCTCTCCCACGCTCTTTTTCCATCCTTTCCTAGGAAAGCCCTGCTGCCCTGTGGAGCTGAAGAGCTGAGTTGGAATCAAAAGCAGATTTAATGGGTTTGGCCATTCAATATTTAGGTTTCCAACTGTGCATTGGGACAAACATTTGGAAAAGTGGCCTCACCAAGGTGCAGCCCCTGGGGAAAAGAGCAGGAACCTCAAACCTGGGGGTCCTTATCACCCCCCAGGGAACCCCAGTTCATAACCCTCCCAAAGACTCCAAATATTCCTGAGTTCTCCTAAGTGCTGATAATGGCACACAAAGCAAACCACTTATTTTATGTTCCTGGATGTCTCCTTTGGCCTGTGCTGTTCCATGGGCTCATTTGTGAATATTTTTCCATTAGCAGAGCCCTTTCCAGCAGTTCCTCTTTCCACAGGACGCTAATTTTTATGTGCTAAATGCTGCTCTTGTGAAGCCTTTTTAGTCCTTTTTATTCATTAAATTTACTGTGTCCAATTAAATGCTGAGACTGAGCTGCAATTCCCATCCCACCAGTTGGGTTCAGCATGTAAATACATTTCCTGGCCTGGAATTGTAGCCTGGAAAAACCTTGGCACAAGTTCTGATTTGCATCTTAACCATCTTGATGATGGAATAGGAAATTCAGAAAATGCTTTGCCAGTGGGGGCAAATTTGGATTTTCCTGTGTTTATGGGGCTTAACTACAGCTGGGAAAGCCATGGAAGTGGGAAGAGTTGGGAAGAGGTGGGAAGAGGTGGGAAGGTACCCAGAGTCCTGGGGTGCAGTTGGATGTAGTCAAAATAAGTAATAATTGGATATTTTTTAATGTTCAAGTGGATAAAAGCTGTTATTCTCTGCAGGAGGAAGATTTTTTGAGGAAATTTCTGTTGTACAATCCAGGAATTGGGTTGGATCGACTGATCCCTTCCCAATCCTGCTCTGGGGGGGAGTTTAAAAAGCCAAAACTTAGTGGCAAAAAAATCCCCACTGTCCAAATTATCTGGTCAGGGTTGGATGAGGCTTGGAGCAACCTGGGGGAGTGGAATGGGATGGATGGCAGGGGATGGAATGGGATGAACTTTAAGGTCCCTTCCAACCCAAACCATCCTGGGATTCCCTGATTCTGTGGAAATCCCAGATCTCAAGGTCAGGATGTTTTTCAGGATAAGGCTTTCCTGCTTTTTTTATTTTTGGTGTTAGAAGAGTTTCTTCCCCAGCCTTTTATTCCAAAGGCAAAAAATGGGATTAATGCTAAAGATTGAAGCTGCTCAAGTGCCTGAGATGTTCCAAATTTTCCTTTTACAGCAGGAAATGGGAGCTTTCCTCCTTCCTTGAGCCTGGATGATGGGGAGGAGGGAGAAATAAGGGCTGAACTTGCTGTCAACTCCCTTAAAAGCTTTTTATTGTAGCTAAAATGTGTGATAATGGTACCCAGAACTATCATTAGAGTTAATTAAAGGTCTGTTTCCTTTCATAATGTGAGGGGTTTATTTTCTGGAGTTGATAACATGGCAATAAAACCTTGCTTTAGGCAAAATCTTGGTAGTCAAGGTCACAATTTAGAAGTAATTTGAAAATTGAAGGGAAAACCAGAAAGCAGCATATGGTTCCTGTTATTTCTGAGTTGTGGAAGTACAGAGGGAATTATATGGATTTAAAAAAAGGGGAAAAGAGGAACATCAGGGCCTGTGCACTGAGGAAATGGTTGGTGTTGATCATGGGGAAGAGGTGGATGAGGACAGAAAATTGGGAGATGGATATTTGGGAAACCTTCCTTTAGTTTGGGTGGAAATGGTCCCAGGGACAGGACAGGGTTGGATGTAGGCACAGGAATGGCAGGATTTTACCATTAGTTAAAAAACCTGGAGATTTGTGGAATGTGGGGCTGGGATGTCTCGGGGTGGTGCCACATCCCACAGTTTGCTGTTGTGGGTGGATCCCTCCAATCTTTGGAACCACCTGGGATTTCAGGAAGGATTTTCAGCTCATAAACCCAGGGATGGATGTGGGGAGGTTGTGGATGATCCTTGGAGATAAACCCACCTGGATACATCCCTGGGTGCTGGGAAATACAGTAAAGAATCCACACAAATTATGGTTTATCCCTTTATAATTTAAAATATATGGTCTCACTTCCATTCTGGGGCCATCTGAGCAGACAGCAGGTGCTCTGCTGGGCAAAAAAAGTCATTTCCCCAGGTAAGAAATGTAAAATAAGTGCCACTAATAAGAGATTTAATGGCTGCAAATGTGTTGAGGGAGAGCTGAGCTTTCTGTTCTCAAAAATAATCTTTGTTGGGATGGCATGGGGTGCTCCTGGGGGAAAAGTATAAATTAATAATGCAGGAGTATTTAAATTGTGACAGTGTGGGCACTGCAGCTGCTTTCAACCCTCTGGGATTTGGGGGTGAAGGTGGGAATGAGATGAGAAGGGTTTGTTCTGTTGTGTGGCCTGCAGGGAAAAGATCCATAGTGCACCCAAAAAAGTAAACTCCATGAGAAGTGAATCCTGGAAAAACCCAACAAAAAGTTTAAAAAAAAAAAAATAGGCCCAGAAATGTGTGACATCTGATGATAAGAAATGTTCTACCTGGTGCTACAAAGAAATGTCACAGCGATTAATAGTGAATCATATGAAGATTTCAAATGACTTTTGGAGTTTGTAAAGCAAGAGCAAACAAACCCAAAGGCAAATCCCTGCAATCTAATCCTGGCAGGCTCAGCTCTGCATCTCTATGAGATGCTGCCAGTGGACCCTGGGCCAGCACTGGGAAATAAATTCCCCCCTTGCCTTGTGCAGAGGTGGGAAAGCTCCTGAATCCCTGGGGATTCTGTGCCTTGGAATGAGGAGTAAAATGAACTTCTGAGGCTCTTTGAAGAGGGGAAGTGCCTGTAAATAAGATGCACTTCTGGGATCTTGGCTGAGCTGTTGGGAATGGGGATGGGAATGTGGGATCCTGAGAACTGAGGTGCTGAGGGAACAGCTCTGGAATTGGGGGCTGCTGGAATCACTTCCCATCCCTGGGCTTCCAACTGCAGCTTCTCTGGGATGCTCCAGTCCCTGGAGCTGGGAATGCAGGGAAGTGTCCCTGGAAGTGGCCAAGGCCAGGTTGGATCCAGCTGGGATAGTGGAAGGTGTCCCAGGGACCTGGGGGATCTCAAAGGGCCCTTCCCACCCAACCCACTCCAGGATTGTGTGATTTCAGGATGAACACAAAACTAGAACAGGACTCACATTAAAAAATAACAACCCCTCCCATTTGCCTCTCAACATTTCCTCTGCAAGGCCTTTGCTGCCAAAATTTGGAGTGTGTGTTGAAGCCACAGCCCTGACTAGAAAGACTTTTTCTTTTTGATCCAGATGTTCATGAGAGAGTAGAAGTTGTAGAGAGGATTCTGGCCTCCAGGATGGTTTTAAAATGCAGGAGTTCTGGGATGCACGACTGTTTTAATGGGATATTTATCTCCCTTAGAGAAGCTTTTGATGGAAGACTTCAAGTTGTAATAAGACTTCCCTATTCATGGAAAGATAAAGTTCTTTTTCTTGCTCAGTTTTTCTACAAAGGATTTGTTTACTAGGACAGAGTTGGGGGTTTTTTCCCCCTTAAAATTAACATCGTTGCCAGAAACTTTTAAGAATTGTTTGCATGACAAGCTCATACCATTTATATTCCTCCTCCAGGTGTGAGATTTATTTTCAATAAATAAATAAATTTGCCTCTTCAATAACCTGTCCCACAGCACATTCCCAGGAATGGCTCTTCCCTGCCCGAGGAGGCTCCTGGTTTTCAGGGCTGAAGCAAAATACACCATAAATCTACATAATTCTTAGTGTTTGCTGCTACTTAAGCCATTAGACAGAGAATATCCAGGAAAATCTGTCAGTGCCTTTGCAGCCAAGGGCTGCAGCCTTTGGAATATCGATGCTGATGGACTTCCCACGTGGTTGCCTTGGAGGAGCAATTAATCCTGATTTTCAGACAGCAGCAAAGCTGAGGGAGCATCTACATTGATCTCCCTCAGCAAAGCATCACATAAGGAATCAGTGTGGGGATCACAACAGTGTTTTTCCTATTTTGGAGCTGGGAAAAAAAAAGCTGGAAACTTGAGTAGTGACACCAAAGAAGTTCCAGCAGCAATTTTCTCTGTGTTTCCAGCCACTCTGCTTTGGAGCTGCCATGGAAACAGCTTCTCCTGGGAGGTTTCTCTCTAGATTGGGTTTGAAAAGGAATTATTGAAAATCAGAGCTCGTGGAATGAAACACAACCAGACTTGAAAGGGATACAGAGGAAATCGGGAGCTGCGAGTGAAAACCAAAATTGCTCTTTGGAAAAGGTGGAGGGAAAGGATTCCCTGGGTCAGGGAAAGGATTCCCTGGGTCAGGAGCAGCTGGTGGGGCAGGATGGGAATGTAGGAGCATGAAAGGATCTTGGAAGGGTGGGAAACAGTGAGGAGGGAGAGAATTCACTGCAAGGAGAGGTTTCAATCAGAGAAACTTCCTTTGTGCTCCAGAGCTGCCTCAAGGCCCAGAATTTCTTGGCTGCCCAAAAATCTGAGCACAGCAAATGTTCATCTTCTTTCCAGCAGGGACCTGAGATGTGGTGAGGCCATGGAGGGGCTGGACTGCCTGGAATGCTGGTTATTCCCATTCCTGGATCCCTCCAGGGGAAGGGTGAGTGGAGCTGTGGATCCCTCTGTGTGGGCAGGCAGCATTTCCCAGTTCAGAGACAGTCCTGAAAGTCTCATTGCCATTAAAAAAGACTAAAAAGGGCTCTATGTCACATCCAGTGTTTGTATAATTAATAAAATGCAGGATAATAAACAGTATTTCATAGATATTTTCAATGGAACAGAGTTTGAGAATCAGAACTATTTATTCAAGGAAAACTTCAGTTCTCAGAAAATGGTATCAGTGACCCCTCAGATAGTTCTGCCACAAACCAAAACCATTTTCCCCTCCTATGGAATATCTTTCTCAGTGAGCAAATCATCTTTGCATGAGATTCTTTATTTATTATTGATTTTTGTGCACTCAAAGCTGTCCCAGCTCACAGAGATCCCACCTGGGGATATATTCTGGATATATGATCCCAAAGCACCTGATGGGAATGGGTTGGACTCTCTGACTTTATCACAGCCTTTCTTTTGTTCCCCAAGCCATTGTGTGGTTTTCCACAGGGGCTGTTTTTCCTGCAGTGTCTGTGACCATTGTGGAGCTTCTCCAAGGCAGAGTGTCCTCAAGTCCATGGACTTCTTTGATCCAGTCCTTCAAGTTCTCCTCAGGTCTTTATTATTAATAATAACCTGATTTTAGGGCCTGCAATGGGCAGGAGGCACATTTGTCTAGAAAGCATCACTGTGTGTGTCCTTGATCCACAAGAATCCCTGGGGCTCCAGGGGAAGGAAGGCTGGTTTTCCCAGAGGAATTAATTTCTTATTAATTAATTCAGGCAGAATTTCTCCATGGAAAGGGTGGTCAGGCACTGGAGGTGGAATCCCCATCCCTGGAGGTGTTCACTTGGTGGGGATCAGTCACAGCTTGGACTCGATGATCTTGGAGCTCTTTTCCAACCTCAAGGATTCTGTGATTCCTTAGGGAAGGTTCATTTCCAGCAGGTAACATTCAGCCCTACAGTGAAATGTGTGTAAATGAACACCCCCCATAAATATTACATTTTGTTGGTGCCACTTACTGTGATATCACCAGAAAAACAACTTGTAAATCACAGTTCTTGCTGCAACCAGAACTCCATAATAACAAAATGATTAGAAAGCCATAAAACCCAAAGTTGTTTTGTCAGGATCATTTGCTCCCTGATCACAGAGCTGGTAGAAAGGGGCTCTGGGCTTAAATGATGGATGAGAGCCATTAATAGAAGCAGAGACCTTCCAGGGTGGTTTGTAGTCAAAATTAACAGGGAATTTTAAGAGTCTTGGGTGGTTTGGAGGTCTAGGGAGTGGTTGGGTGTTGTGGGAGGCTTGGGATAAAGTACAGCCTCTTACATGGGGGAATGTCACTATTATTCCACTATTATTTGGGGTATTATGGGTTGGAAAATCCCCTCTTGCCTCCTTTATTCCCCTGTGAGCACTTCTTGGATCCTCCAAAGGCCATTTGGACATACCTAAAACAGTTCCTGGTGAACTAAACCCCACTTTTATCTCTCTGGCATTTGATAATTTACTGGAGTATAAAACCCCCTTCCAAACTTCACAATCCTTCCATTCCATAAGACACTTTGCTGGGAAAATCTTGGCTTTTCCTGGGGAATGATTGTGTGGGGGCCTCCAAGAGAGCTGAGGAGGGACTTGGGACAAGGGCTGGAGGGACAGGACACAGGGAATGGCTTCCCACTGCCAGAGGGTTACATGGGATATTGGGAAGGAATTCCTGGCTGGGAGGGTGGGGAGGGACTAGAATTCCCAGGGAAACTGTGGCTGCCCCATCCCTGGAAGTGTCCAAGGCCAGGTCGGATCCACCTGGGATTTTGGGAGGTGTCCCTGCCCATGGCAGGGGGGGCACTGGATGGGATTTAGGGTCCCTCGAATTCTCCATGGGACAGGAATGCACTTTGTGCCTGGATTTGGGGAGGTTGGGAATGGCTGGTGGCTCCTTCAACCTTCCTGACACTGAATGCAGAGAGTCACAGAGTGGTTTGGGCTGGAAGGGACCTGAAGGATTTGTCTGAAATGCTTTTTTGTGTCTCACAGTTTGACTTCTCCCTCTGTATTTATCATTTTAACATGAAAACAAACATCTCCAGCTCCAAATGCTTTTAGGATAATCCATGGAGTATCTACAAAGCCCCACTCAGCTGTTACTGAACATGCAAATCTCTTCCTATAGGTATCAGGAAAATAAATACTCATTTTGTATCCTACAACAAGTTCTGGTTAAGAGGCTCTTGCACCTTAAAAGCTGAGGTTTTAAGTTCTCCTCAAGTCGACACTTAAAGTGTCACAAGTGAACAGCAGCTGCTGCAGCCACAACAGCTCTGACTTCCTACAAGAAAAATCAATGTTTTTAACATTGAAATATCTGCCCAAATGCTTTCAGAGTAATGTGAAAGAGATGGAACGTTTCTGTGCTACAGGAGTGTTCCAGCAGTTTGTTTTCCTTTAAAAGCTTTGGAATATCCTGGCAGCAAGTGAATGGTATTTATTGCCAAATGTGAACAGAAGTGGCAAAGATGAGAAACTGGGAAATTTAGGGGTTTAGTTTTGCGAGTTAGAAGTGGAAGTGCTTACAGGAGTTTTGTTGTCACTGTCACAATATCCATGTATCATCATCAGGTTTTATGGGATGATCCCACAGCAGGAAAAGGGGGATTGTGCCCCTCTGTCCCCCCAGGTGAGACCCCACCTGCAGAGCTGCTCCAGCCCTGGGAGCCAGGAAGGACCTGGAGCTGCTGGAGAGTCCAGAGGAGGCCCAGGATGGTCAGAGGGATGGAGCAGCTCTGCTGGGAGGGAAGGCTGGGGGAGTTGGGAATGTTCAGCTGGAGAAGAGAAGCTTTGGGGGGAACTAATTGTGGCCTTGCAAGACTTGAGGGGAGCTCCATGAGACATGGAGAGGGACTATTTACATGGGATGGAGTGATGGGACACAGGGAATGGCTTCCCACTGCCAGAGGGTTAGATGGGATGTTGGGAAGGAATTCCTGGGAGAGTGGGAAGGGACTGGAATTCCCAGAGAAGCTGTGGCTGCTCCATCCCTGGAAGTGTCCAAGGCCAGGTTGGATCCACCTGGGATTTTGGGAGGTGTCCCTGCCCATGGATGGGATTTAGGGTCCTCCCAACCCAACCCAGCCTGGGATGTGTGGTCCTATTCCATGATTTGTTACTCTGTGATTGACACCAGTCTGGATGAAACAACCTGTGGTTTCCAGCCTGTATTAATTATTGTTAATGAAGTCTTGTAATCAGGGAAATCTTTAGAAGAGTTAAAGGTATGTTCAGGCAGGAGAAAATCCTTCCCTTTGTTTCTCTGCAGTCTCACAGAGGGCAGAGCTTTGGGGAGAGGGAAGAATTGTTTTCCCCCTCTGCTGTCTCTCTCCTGAGTCTCATCCTCTCCCTGCTGACATGGGTTTTCCTTGCCCTCAGAAAAGACTTTGGAAAGTGGCATAATTAATTGGGTGTTGCAGGAGAAGAAAATACATGACAAGACATATGTTAATGCCCTGGCTCCCTGCTGAGAATGAGAGTGATATTTAATCCAGAATTAAATACCATGTGGCTTTGACCTATTGCTAATGAGCTGATGTTTGGTTGAAGGTTGAAAGGCTGCTCAGGAGAAGTTTCAAAGTGATTTGGTGGTTTTGCTGCTTGGCCATGGACATGTGCAGTGTTAGCTGGGGGATCAGGACATGTCCTCTCTTCCTGTGTCACACAATCCCAGGATAGGCTCAGTTGGAAGGGACCCCCAAGGAACATCCAGTTCAACTCTTATCCCTGCACAGCACCATCTCCAAGCGTCCCCCTGTCCCAGAGGATCATCCCAGCCCTCCTGGAGCTCTGGCAGCCTTGGGGCTGTGCCCACTGCCCTGGGGAGCCTGGGCAGTGCCCACCCACCCTGTGGGCAAAGAACCACCTGGTGCTGAGCTCCAACCTCCCCCTGCCCTGACACAACTCCAGCCATTCCCTGCATCCTGAGCTCCAACCTCCCCCTGCCCTGACACAACTCCAGCCATTCCCTGGATCCTGAGCTCCAACCTCCCCCTGCCCTGACACAACTCCAGGCCATTCCCCATCTTCATTCCCTCCTTTGGACACTCTCTAATGGCTCAATATCTTCCCTGTATTGTGAGAGTTGGGTGCCCAAATTGAGGGATCTCTGCTCAGATTCCAGCCTATTTTTCAGCCTCCCATTTCAGAGTGTCGCTGAACTCCATCTCCAAACATCCAAGATCTGAGCAAGTTTTGTTCCCATTTTCTCTCTGTTATGGAAATGCAGAGCTACATTTCCCTTGTTTTCAGTTTGTGGCAGCTGTGTTTGGGCTCTGAGATCCGTGGAATTAGGAATTGGCACCTCAGAAGCTGCTGCTCCGTGTTGTCACCAGGGACAGGCCCTGGTCACTGTGGCTGCAGCTCCATGCCAGGAATCCTTGGAGTTTTCCCCACAAAGGCTGCCTGGCAATCCCTCCTGTCCTATTCCCTGCACAAGACTTCGGATGGATCGAGGATTTCCAGATCTAAAATGCAGGTGGCAAATTCCAAAGGTGAGAGGTTGCAATGACTGCCAGTATTGAGGCACTTCCAGAGTGAGCTGTAATGGGATTTATCCCGGGCATTGCTGGGTGTGCAGGGAAGGGAAGGGAGCTGGGAAGGGGCTGGGGGAGCTGGGGGGGCTCAGCCTGGAGAAAAGGAGGCTCAGGGGGCACCTGGAATTCTCTGCAATCCCTGGCAGGAGGGGGGAGCCGGGGGGGGGCGGGCTCTGCTCCCAGGGAACAAGGACAGGAGGAGCGGGAACGGCCTCAGGCTGGGCCAGGGCAGGGGCAGGGGGGATATTGGAGAGAATTCCTTCCCCAGCTGGGCTGTCCAGCTGTGGCACAGCTGCCCAGGGCAGTGCCCATCCCTGGGGGGATTTAGGAGACACGTGGATGTGGCACTTGTGGGTTAATGCTGCAGTTGTTTGGGTTATTTCAGACTCATTCTTAACCATTCCTGGAGATTTCAGTTTGTTACCTCCATCTAATCACTTACACAAATTTCCTTCCTGTTCTCCCAGTTTTCCTTGGGCCTCTTCTGTGGTGGTGCAGTTTCAGCCTCAGCTCTGGGGAGTCTCACAAACCCCTCTGCTGTGTCTCTTTGCAGCTGCCAAATACCACCTAAAAAACTCAGTGTGATTTTCATTCCCTGGTGTGTGTTCCTGTGATTTCCTGAACATCTTTTAGGTGCTTCTTTAATTTTTTGTTTTCCTCTCCTTCCTATTTCACTGCAGATGCCTGGGGATATAATGATGATTCAGCCTCCAATTTACCTGATTCATCATGTTAAATCCACTGACAAAATCTGCTGCTCTTAAATCCTGTAATACTGGGAAGAAAATTTGTTTTCTAGCCAGAATGCATTATGGCTTTTAGGACTTTGAAACTGCAGCCTCAATAGCATTACATTTTTTTTTTTTTGTTGTTATTTGGCTGGGTTTTTTTTGTTCTGTAGGAACAAAAGTCCTGGGAATTATTTTCATCTTTTTATTTTCTTTTTCCTCCCCTGCTTTTATTTCCCTTCAGAGACCTTTCAGTCTCCAAGTCTTTATTTCAGTGAGTAGAATTCCTACCCCATCTGAAGCTCCATGTTTTTTCCTCATGGGCTTTGACATCAATCAAATCCTTTTAAATGTCAGTTGTGTTGCTTCTTGTATTATTATTACTTTTGCCATTTTAGATGCTGCAAACTCAACTTGCCTTATTGATGGAAAACTGGATCATTAGATCCTTGCTTGGCTGATTTTTAACATGAAACAGGCTGGTTATGTTTTGGGGGGATTGGTGGGAGAGGGGCAGCATTTGGGGACTGAAGTGCATTGATCTGAAGAGTCTGGGATGAAAATATCAGGGAAATCCTGGCAAACTTTGATCATGCTCAAAATCCAGAACTTTGATGAGATACGTGGGAAGAAAAGCTCAGGAAAGAATCAAAGAGTTTTCAGGACTGTTCTTGATAAGTCTTAGGAATTTTTAAAAAGATAAATGTTAAGAAAAACTTGGTTTAGGTGAAACCTGGGGCTCCAAGACATATTCATGCAGCCACCCCCAGTAATTCCTGGGAAGGGTTTCTTTGCACAGTTCCTGCTGTAAAAGGTGGGTCTCAGAAAGACACAAGAAAATCAGAAAATGCAGCAGCTGCCAAACCAGACAGAACTGAAATGTTGGGAGGTAAAGTCTGAGCTCTGTGTGTGACATGGGGTTTATTTCTTTTTCCATGGCACTCCTGAAAAGTGAGTCTTGTGGCACCTCCTGGTTTTTCCTGTGGCTGAGTAAATACGTGTCTGTAACAGGAGGAAATTCCAGTGTTCACCCAGAAAAAAAGCCCCCGTTCAGGATCTTGCTATTATTTGAAATATTGCCCCTCAGCAGAACAGAATACACTAATTTCCTGCTTCACATAATAGTTCTGCCCAGGTAATCTTTGCCCTGCTGAAGGGAGAGCTCTCAGATGTGCCCTCCAGGGCTAAGTTTCATTTTGATCCTGGCAGAGTATTTGATGGGATGAGTTATGACTCACAGGACAAGGTCCTTTCTGGGCACCCAAGGTGCCACTGATTCACGAGGCAGCCCTGGCAGTGCAGCCCAAACTGACTGATGGCACATGGCCCCTGGGCTGCCCCCAGCAAATGACACCTAAAAACCTTCCAAGAGCCACATTTCCCCTCCTTACCCACTCAAAGGTTTGAGGAGGAAGGTGGGAGGAGGTGAAAGTGCTGCAGAGTGTCAGGAGTTTGGGCTGGTGGGATTCAGGTGTTAATTATTGGATTTTTTATTCCCACTAAACTCCATTTGTTCTCAGTAGTGGGTTGTGAGGTTTACCTTGATTAAAAAAAAAAATCTATTTGGAGAGTAATAGAAGCAAGAAGCACAGGATTAAGGTTGGAAAAGACCTTTAAGGTCAAGTCCACCCATCAACCAGCACCGTCGTGGTCACCACTAATCATATCCTCAGGATGATTTCTCTAAATAAAACATCAAGTTTTCAGTTGGACGGACCTTAAATCCCACCCAGTGCCACCCCTGCCATGGGCAGGGACACCTCCCACTGTCCCAGGGGGATCCAGCCTGGCCTTGGACACTTCCAGGGATCCAGGGGCAGCCACAGCTTCTCTGGGAATTCCATTCCAGGGCCTCCCTACCCTCACAGAGAACAATTTCTCCCTAATATCTAATTCCCAACAGCTGGACTGTTTCAACACGGCCTTCCTGCTTAGGCTTGGAATTAACACAAGAACCTGTGCCCTGGTCTAGTTTGTTGGGTTTTTTGGTTGGAAAACTTTGTAAAAATAAGCTTCCTTCTCTCTTTCAGTGCCTATAAAAGTGAAAGCCTTGTCTTTATCAAAGAGGAGCAGACAAAGTTCAGGTCTGACGTGTGGATTTGACAGGGAAAATGGATATATTTCCTCTGCTCAGACATGCATTTATCTCTGAAGTGTTTTCCAAACCAATCCTGTATTAAATGCAAGTGTTTGTTCTGGAAAACAGCTCTGCTTTCCTGTTGAATATCAGCTCCTACTCAGTCTTTTTGTCTTGACTGGGTTCTAACCCCAGCACAGTTCCATTTTGCCCTCAGAAACTTTATTTTTATGGTGCTTTCTCGTAGTGCTCAATAAAAGAGGCTTGAATGCCTAAATAAATTATATTGCCTAATTCTCCCTTGTTTCAAAGGCTTGTAGCAGATCTTCTCTTTTCAGAACCTGCATAATTTTCACTATTTAAAGTTTCAACAGTTTTCCTAAAATAAAACCTGTTAAGCTCTAATTCCTTAAGTGGCATTAGACCTTTTTTTAATTATTCCAAGAAAGAGTGACTGTGAACCTGTTAATTAATTGCTGATCCTGCGTAAGAAGGGGAAACTTAATCCATTGCTCACCCAAAGGATTACATTTTTTTAAGGGCAAAGAAAACAGTTATGTGACAATTAAAGAACCACTATGCTGCAAAATTTAGGATGCTGAAGAATTCCCTAGGGAAGTCTGTGCTAATTCTCCCTGTTCTTTCTTCCTTCCCTAATTGTCTAGTGCTAAAAACAGGGTGTGGGGGTAAATCTGCCTTCCAGAATAATACCCTGGCCCTGGTGGTGGTGTGGGGTTACCCTCACAGAGATTGGGAGAGATTATATTGGGAGAGAAAGTTTAATACAAAGCTTTGGTACTTTGTTCTTCCTTTGAACAATAGGAACAGTGCAAAAATATCCTTTATAGCTTGATATTTTCATTTATAATGATGACATGACTTACAGCTCTTGAAGAAGCATTTGATAGGAAGGGATGAAGCTTTCAGGATCTTTCATAAATGATGTGTCAGGCATAGAATTAATAAAGTTCAGATCTGTTTGCTTCACAGATAACCCTAAACCCCCAAGAAATTGTTCTAAAAGGCAAAGGAATGTTGCTGTAGGCAGGACTAGATGGGTGAGCAGGCAGTGTCACCCCCAGCCAGCACGAACAGCAGCACCACTGCATTATGTGGGTCTTGCTGTAATTAATTTCTCTCAAATCATCATCTTATTAAATGTGAGAGGACGCTGATTTGGAGGCAGAAAGCACCAACTTGTCATGTTTGGCAAACATGGGTGCCAGCAGGGCTAAGCTGTTGTTTCCCTCTTTTCCTGGAGCTTCCATGATGCTGCCAAAGAAATGAATTGGACAATCTGTCTTCAAGGCAGGAGCTCTGGGGATTTGTAAAAATTCCCAGATTTTACAGTGCTCAGTTTTTACAGTTTTACAGGGCTCGGTTCTACTCAGCCCACGTGTCCTTGGGCTGTGCCCTTGAGCCCTCATTCCATCCCTCTGGATCGCAGGACTTTCCTGCTCAACTTCCCAGTTCTGTCCCTCACCCAAACTTCTGATTGCCTCAAAAATTGGGAAAAATTGGGAATGCAGCTCTGCCCGTGTGAGGAGCAGCTGAGGGCACTGGGNCTCAGCACACCCTGGGATTCTGGGCAGGCCCAGGACCAGCTGTGCCAGTGGGTGCTGTGCCCTCTGCCAACCCCACAGCTGAGCTGGGATGGAGCCACACGCCTGGATGGGCTGGAAGGGACCTTAAACTCATCCAGTGCCACCCCTGCCATGGGCAGGGACACCTCCCAAAATCCCAGGTTGTCCAACCCGGCCTTGGACACTTCCAGGGATCCAGGGGCAGCCACAGCTTCTCTGGGCTGGTGTTTTCTCGCCCTCACTGTGAAAACTCGTTCCTTCTCAGGCCACACAAGTCCCTGCTCTCCTGTTCCCACGTTTCTGGCCAGCAGGAACAGCCCTTGTGGGACATCCAGGCCTGGAATGACCCCAAAGTGTGGCACCATCCCCATCCTGCTCCCTGCCACGTCCAGGGGAGCCCAGGCCCTGCACATGGAGGTCCCCGAGGTGACACAGCCCTCCCTGCTTCCCCTGCTGCTGCTTCTGTCACCTACTAGGCCAGAATTAATTGGGAATTTGTATTCCAGTGCTTCCCCAGGAACTGCAGGATGTCACCTTTTGCACTGAAGGCAACTTGTCACGACAAATCAAAGGGTGCTGGGAAAGGAGCCGTGTAAAACAATGAACCCCTGCAGCAAATCCTGCTGGGCTTTTAGGAGCATTCCCTGCCCTCAGTCCCACTTGGAGAAAACACAAATAGAACCACGGCAAGAAATAAATAATACATGGAGTTAATTCTGGGAAGAATTAATGTTTCCTCTTCAGGGGGAACAGTCACTCTCAGGATTATTTGTAGGTGCCAATTTCCAGGCTGTCACTTCAGACCTTTCTGGGAGTGGCTGAGTGTCTGGTGGGGTTTAAAGGAGGAGTGACACAAAATTAGAGGCTTGGCTGATGGTTCAGGAGCTGAAATAAAGGGGATTATTCACAGCTGCTCCCATTTAAACTGCTGTGGCACCACTTCATTGCTGTGCTCTGTGGCCTCCAGGCCTCACTAGAGGTACAGGTTACCAAATTCAAGCTATAAAAACATTTATATATATTTATATATATTGATCTCAGCCATGAGAAGAGTCACCAAACTCCATGTGATTCTATAGGACAACTTTATGTGCTAATTTTGTACCTGCCTGGTAAGATGTGGTGTGTGAAATCCTCCTCTGGGCAAAAGCTGCTTTGAAATTTTGGTGAAATAAGTATCTGACCAGTTTTTACTCTTAGATAGTAATTTTTTGGTGGCTGGTGTGATTTTTCTGGTGTGAAATATCAAAAATTTTGGCTCCTCCATGCTGGTTTTCCGTCCTCCCATCATTAATAGCCTTTGGCAGGGGTTTAGAAAACTGCCAAGTTGTTGGATATAAAACAGATTTGCCCATGGATGAAGTATCTTTCTGGCCAAAACCTCCCTCCTATAAATCAGGAGCACCACTACTTGTTTAATTGACAAATTTGAGAACTCACCAGGGGAAAACGAAGCCACTGAGTGATGACAAGTCACTTTTCATGCTTTTTATTTTAGAAATGCCTCACAGATAATGAGAACCCAAACCAGCCAAGGAACTTTTGATTAATAAACTTGATATGGCTGCTCAGAAGGCAAAAAAAAAATCATCTTTTGGTTAATTAGTTGTTGTTTGGAATGAGCTCAGGAGCTGACAGCAGTGATTACCTTAATGAAGCAATTAAGGGCAATATAAGTTGGGCTGGGGGGAGCTGGGGGTGGTCAGTTGTGGGATGGATCCCAGGGAGGATGTTGGTGCTGCTGGGGTGGAGTTGGGAAGTGGAGAAGAAAAGGAAGCAGCTGGTGGAAGAGGAGCATAATTTGACAATCTGTGTGTTTCTGACCGTGGTAATTATATTTGTTCCTTAGATTGGATCAATTCTGGTCCCTGACCTTCTACAAAGAGCACAGATGGTCCAGGGGAGGTGTGAATTTGTGTGTGAATTTGTCCCCAGGATTTGCTTAAAAAGGAGGAATGTGGCAGGAAAATTTGCTGCTTCTTTGCACTGTCTTTTCAATGGAAACGTTCTCTACCTGGAGAGTTTCTTTGTTCTAATAGTATATGAGGAAAAAAATAGTATAAAATGGTATAAATGTGGAGTTTCTTTTTTGTTGAGGCCCTGTAGGATGAACAGTTCACTGAAAGCTGTGGGATTTCCCTGAACTAATCCAATAATTCCAGCTAAACTGGAATATTTCTTGTAAAACAACACTCAGCTTTGTGTTAAAGACCTCTGGCAGTGGGGCAGCCACGGGAACCTTTGGTAATTTTCTTCACTCATTAATTATTCACACCTTTCCTTCAAGAGGTGGATTTTTCCTCTGTGATTCCAGCACTTTTCCCCTTGTAACCCCTGGAAATTGATATCTGTTCTTCCCTCGATGAAGTGCTTTGCTCCAGCAGGGTTTTATTATCCTTTTTGGCTTCTTCAACTGTGAGCAAAGTGCCCCTTTCACCCCCTCTTTGATGAACTAAGTACTTTGACCTCTGTGCTCCTCCTTTCTAATCCCTCAATATGTTTTTGTAGCTTTTCCCTTCCCACTCTTCTGTCTGGAATTGTGGAGCACTGCTCAGATAAATCTTTTAAATGGTTGTTTTCTGAGACTTGAGAACTGTCCTGACCCTTCAGTGTCTTCAGCAATGGAAAGGGAAGAATTGGCCATTCTGTTCTTCTGTTCTGGACCTGTCACCCGTTTGCTGAAGGATTTTTCACCAAAACTTAAATCCTTTTCATCCTTTTACTGAGGGCAACGGTTTTCTTGTACCTCAGGGACACGTCAGTCAACTCACAGGTCACTGAGGTTTGGAAGGTTTAAGGTTTTGGAGGTTTAAGAAGTATTTGTGCCAAAACTCTGCTGTTTAAGAGGAGTATTTTTAGCTTTTCTCAGATGAAACTAGTTGCACATTTGGACCTGAATTTGTGGATGGTTCACATGGCTATAAACTGCTTCAAATACAGGTGGACAAACTGCTAAAAAAGCTGCTTCCAGTCACAGCTGAAGGTTTCCAAAGGCACAGAAGGGACTTTAAAACCCATCCAGAGACACTTCCCACTAGACCAGGCTGCTCCAAACCCTTGGATCATGTGTCCAGTCCCTCCTGCTGTTTGTTTTTCATTAAAAGAACCCTGTACACGCCCACAGGAGATGCTGCAGTGCTCTAATTAAAGCCAAGGAGGTTTGGGCTGCTGTGCAAAAATAGCACATCTCGTGTAAAACTTAATTTGAGAGACTTGACAACGTGTAGAGCAGGAAAAAATCAAGTAATGGATTGGTTGCTACTCAGGATAAACACTCCTGCTGCTGTGTACAGAGGCATAATGTGCTGTGGAAATGCTTGATTTGACATGGAACATGATGGATATTTTGTGCATAAAATGGGGTAATTTAACAATCTGGTAGGATTGAGGCTTAACAACAAAAGGCAGGATTTTTTTCATGCAGTTCACACTTAAATTGGGGGAATTGGAACCATTGCACAGTGTAAAAACTGCAAATGGCTCAGGAAAGGGGGCTTGGAAAAATGGGCTTTACAATTAAAATTCAAAAATAAGAAGTGCACAGGCAAAATAACATTGTTTGTGTGCTCTGCTCTTATGAGGCATCAGCTAAAGGCCACTTGAATATTATTCTAGAAAACTTTAGGTTTATCGAAAAAGTGTTTCTAGGCAATTTTTCCATGGAATTAATCTTCTATTTACATCAATTATTTGTTTGGCCTCAACCCCTGAAAGTCTCAGTTTTGCCTGACCAAGGGTGGACTTACACAGTTAACTGCGTGTTTTAAATCAAATTTTTTTGCTGGAACACAAATATTTTGAGATTTATTTGTCATAAGAAGTAAAAATACTGTGTTTTCAGTGGCTGCAATAGGGTTGCTGAGGATCATTCCTGCTTTGGTGCAGAAATTGTATTTTTGCCATGTTTGGATGGAACTTGCTGCAGTGGCACTTGGATTTCTAGGAGTTACACACCATTTTTTGCTTGGTTTTCATTAAACAGCTACTTGGAGGCACAAAGGAGATTTCCAGTAGTCAAATGAGATGCACTGTAATGTAGCATTAAATTAATTTTACTCTAATGATACTTCACTGTGTTATTTACTCAATGACATTCCTGCAGTTCTGCTGCTCTTCCTGTGGGACCTGAATGTCCTACAGTTAATTCCTTGTTAATCCTTTGGATTTATTTTGCTTCCAACATGGTAAGTTGATTAGAAGGATGGAGCTCCTCTGCTGTGAGGAAAAGCTGGGAGAACTGGGATTGTTCACCCTGGAGAAGGGAAGCTTTGGAATGAACTAATTGGGATATTGGGAAGGAATTCCTGGCTGGGAGGGTGGGGAGGGACTGGAATTCCCAGAGAAGCTGTGGCTGCCCCTGGAAGTGTCCAGGTTGGATCCACCTGGGATAGTGGGAGATGTCCCTGCCCATGGAACTGGATGAGCTTTAAGGTCCCTTCCAACCCTTAACATTCCATGAGAAACCAACTGTTGAGGACACTGCCATTCCCAGGCCAGAATTCCTGTTGATCTCCCCATGATGGGAAAGCAGAAGCTGTAAATCACCCCTGAAGGGGTGAAAGTCAAGGCAAGAGCTCTCAATCCCAGAAAGCAGCTCTGATTCCCAGCCAAGCAGAGGGGTGGGAAAGAATCCCTTTGTCTTCCAGCTGGAAAACCCCTTGGGATGTGTGGATATTCCTGGGGTGTGTCTGCAGGAAACAAAGGTCCCAATTTCCCAGCAGTGAATTCCTCATTTAAATGCATTCCTCATTTAAATGCAGGGGGTGACTCTGATTTTGCAGCATTTTAGCGTTTGCAAACAAGCCTGGAGAGCATTTCCATTGCAAGACTATGGAATATATGGGATTATAGTCCAGTGTGTGCAGCAAATTCCCATTTGGAGGGGCTGGAGGGAAGCACTCAGGGGAGGGGGGGATCTGGAAAGGGCAGCAAAATTGTAAAATATCCTGAGCTCTGCTCTGGGCTGGGTGACAAAGGTGGGGATCAGTCACAACTTGGATTTTGAGGGTCTTTTCCACCCTCAATAATTCCCTGATGCAGTGGAATGAGCTTGTCCTGTCCTAGGCTGATCTCTGCTAAGCCTCTGAGTAGGACAGGATTATATTCCATGGATTTTTGTCAGCTGTAGGAGCAGCATTTTCCACCAGTGCCATCCTTTCTACCCCCAGTTGTCCTCAGTGCTCATCAATCCCTCAGAGGTACCAGAATGTTCCTTTTCCTCATGGCATAAGCAAGGTCAAGAGAATCTTTAATCATAAGTCAGGAAAGGTTCCTTTTCCTCGTGGCATGGTAAGGAAAATCCTCAAATTCCAGGAGATTAATAACACACAGAAAAAACTATTTATTTCTCTGTACTTGGACTGAGCTCATTTTCAGCTGGAGAAGGAGTGGAGGTTTTACCAAGCTCTGCTCATATTGTCACTTTGGGAGGTGTGGAGCATTCCAGGAATGGACTCATGGAATCATTAAGGCTGGAAAAGAACTCTAAGATCATCATCAAGCTCCTCTGCTCAGCCCTCATTTCCTTAAAAACATGTGGGGATTTGGCCACAAATGGTTCAGGAGCAAACTTGGAAAAGCTTTGCCAGAGACTGAAGGTCATTCCCTGAGCTGGGGGATCCCTGGAGAGAGGAACACAGGGATTTGGGTTGGGAAACCCCCCAGCAGAGCATTTCTGCTTCACATTTTCATTGCTTGAAGGGAAGATGGTCAAGCAAAATGAGAAAACTCCTGGGTAAAGCCTCCCCCTTATTTAGAGGAGCAATTAGGCACCTGTCAGAGCAATTAGTGGGCAATGTAATTTGCATATAATTGCAGAATAATTGCCAATGTGCCAGTGTTGGTTTGTGGGTTTTTTATTTTGTTAAAGTTAATGTAAGTTAATATGCCACTGATGTTTGTGATGTGCCCACAAAACACACTTTAATATACAATTAAAATGTATAAACATGCATTAATCTGAGTTAAGTTTCTCACGTTGTTTAGTAGGAGGGTGAGCAGGAAATCTAAGGTTTATTTCAGATATTCCAAGCTGCAAGTCTGTGGCCAGGTAGCATTTCAAGCCCAGTAACAGACTGATGAGGTGCCTGTTGCACACCCCACTCACTGCTAAATTCAGTGGGAGTTAATTTTAGGCTTCTAAAGTCATATTTCAAAGCTTAAAATTATTGGAATATCCAAGGCCAGGTTGGCTTGGAGCAACCTGGGATAGTGGAAGGTGTCCCTGCCCATGGAGGGAAGTGGAATGAGATGATCTTTAAGGTCCCTCCCAACCCAAACCATCCTGGGATTTCCCAAAAACAGGGAGATGATGGAAGCTCTCAGGAGTTCTGGGTATGGAAATCTCCCCTCCCAGTTGGTGAACTGATGGAATTCAATAATAACCCCCTGGGGAGGGTTGCAAAAAACCCCTGTTGTACCCTGGTATCATCTTTGGGAAGTGCATTTAGCAATCAAGTTAAATCATATCTAATGTTTCCCCTGGAGTTTCGTCCCTTCAGGTTGTTGCCTGGTTTGCTGTTAAAGGAAGTATTTGATTTAAGCAAGAGATGAGCACCTTGAAAAGAGAGCTATTGATTGCAGGGCTATAATTCACAAAATTGCAGCATTTTCCTTATTGAAGCTCAGAAAAATCACGCAGCAGCACAGTTGGTTGTTTAAGGTAAGTAGGGAGAGAATGAGCAACTTAAATAACATAAAGCCAATGAATTCTGTCCCATCCTCCTGTGCTGAGAGTGAAGAGCTGAACTCTTATTGTCATTAAGGTTATTTTGGACTGGAGCAAAATTCCAATGGCTCAGAATCTGCAACTGGAGGAGGAAAGGGCCCTTTGTGTCCTGGTAGTTGTGTGGTGTGACCATGGGAAATGGGGACATTTGTGGGGCTTTCTGCCTTATTTTGCCAAGTCCTGCCTGAACTTGTGGCTGCAGGACCCTGTGGGCTGGTTTTGTTCATTTTATTTGTCATTCACTTAAAGCAGCTCCTGGTGTCTGTGCTTCACCTTCATCTTCCACCACCAGGGAATCAGGGAATGTTAAGGGTGAGAAGGGAACTTCAATCCCATCCAGTGCCACCCCTGCCATGGGCAGGGACACCTCCCACTATTCCAGGTTACTCCAACCTGGCCTTGGGCACTTCCAGGGTCTGGACAAACTTTGCAGGGCCAAACCACCCTCACAGGGATGAATTTCTTCCCAATATCCCACCTAAATCCCCCCTCAGTCAGTTTGTACCATTACTCCTTGCCCCATCACTCCAGTTCCTAATGAATGTTCCCTCTCCACTCCCCTGGATCCCTTCAGAGCCTGGAAGGTGCTCTGAGGTCTCCACACACCCTGCTCCTCTCCAGGCTGAACATTCCCAGCTCTCCCAGCCTGTCTCCATAGGGAAGGTGCTCCAGTCCCCTTATCACCTCCATGGCCTTTTCCAAATCCTTCTCCTCCTGGAATCCCTGAGGAAAGAGCAAAGCCATGACCCCTCAGGGAGGGGAGAACTGTCCCCTCCCCTCCCCAACGTCACTGCAAGGCCCCACAAATCTCAGGTTCCACTCATTTGGAGGAAGGCTTTGCATGAGTTGCTCCAGGAGAGCTTCAGGTTGGATATTGGGAAGGATTTTTCCCACTGGAAGAGCAGTTAAGCCTTGGGACAGGGTGGATGCCCAGCCCTGGAGGGGTTTAACTGGGCATGTGGCACTTGGGGACGTGGCCAGTGGTGGCCTTGGTTGCTTGGACTCCAGGAGCTCTTTCCCAGCTTTAACGATTCCATGATTCTTTGGGAATCCCAAAGCTGCCCTGTGGTCATTCCAAGCACCAACTGCTTCCTGCCTGGTTCTGCGAGAAATGCAAATATTTCCTCATTTAATTTCCCAAGAAATCCATGGATTTGATCCACTGGATTCCCTGCTAAAGCAGAGTTTGGCCAGATATTATTCCTTGGGCAGGAAATGATTTTTCAGTGAATCTTCCCATAACTCGAGGTAATTGAGGGTTTAATATTGGCAATATTTCTACATTTGCTTTCCACAAGTATTTAAATATTTGAACATAAAATAAGTTCTTCCACCACACTAATAAAATCTAAGGACCTAATAGTCACATTCATTATTAGAGATACTAAATCACCTTGGGTGAGTTTACTTTTACTCCCACTATAAATACAGATTTATGAGCTTTTCTATTGTGTGATTTATTTGCCCCCTTTTTTTTTCTTCCAAGACTATCTCCCTCTTTCTAAACATCCAATATCCATAAAAAGGGATTAAAGTGGTGAGGAATTATAAAAAAAAAAATAAAAATAAAAAAAACCCAGTTCACTTTTTTCAACTGGACAGCTCAGGTGTAAATTAGAAGGTGCTTTTTTGATGGGAATGTTGTGGAGAAGGAAATGGTGGATTGTGGAATAAGAAGGGACATATATTTGTGTGCTGCTGCTTTTAGTGCTGGGTTATTGACTCCAGAGTGTGTTTGGAACAGCCTTGAATTTGCAGCAGTAAAACACTTCCCATTGGTGAACATTTGTAGTTAATAAATTGCATTTCATGGAAGTAGGAGCCTGTTTTACCAATTGCTTTGTGGAACCTGTGGGATTTGTCATCATTCCGTGGAGAACTGCCTTCAGACTTTGTGTTTCTGGGTAACTTCAGCCACTCTCGTTTTTTGGAGGCTGAGGAAAGACCTACATGGGGAAATCTGTGACTTAGGAGGCTCAGAGGAAATATTAAAGGAGAGAAATCCATTTATTGGGGTGGAAGGGGGAAGAGAAAGGTGTTAAAATCCTGCTGCTAATGGGCTGTGTGGGCCCTTCCACTTCCAGGAGTCCTTAATGGCCTTTGTGACAGAACAGGAACATTTAAACTGAGGTTTAATAAATCTTTGGGGCTCCTGAGTGAGGCCAATGCTCCAAACAACCACCTATTTCCCAGCCCATTAATGCATTTATACATTGCAGCGTTTCTGCAGCTCTTAGTTTGAAATAATTAAGCAATATTTGGGTCCAGTGTCTCTGATTTCCACCCAAAGACCTCCCCACTTCTATTTTAGCACCATTTTGTTGCCTTGAAAGCCTGTGATGCCCCAAACCAACTCTGCCCATTTCATTATATCAATTTTTCACAGAGTTGGATGCCTTCGTTTTTGGGAAGGGAGAGTTAAAATGGGTGTATGAATATGAAATGACCCCTCTATTTTCACTTCAAAGCCTATTTGGGCTGCTTCAAAGACTTCCTTTGCTGAACAGAAACAGTGTTTTTTGAAAATACTTTTAAAAAATCAAGAAAAAAAAAGACTTTGGACTGAAAAAACTCATCCTCAGCTGATTCCAGCAGTGCTGGGCAGTGATTTTACTACACTTAGAAGAATTAATCATTGTGTAAGCTTTGATTGGCAATGGGTGATGCCTCCAGGCTCTTCATCTCTAGAACTACATTTAAATGAAAAATAAAGGCCAAACATTTTGCTCCATCACGTCCCTCACACTCCCTGTTTAATATTCTCCTGTTGTCACCCACATTGCACAGGGAAACCTTAATTTATCTCCTTGCCCTTGTGGGAAGTCTGGTTAAACATCCTTCAGTGCAATGGAAGAGTCTTGATTTGCTGGTAATTCCAGCCCTGGTAATTCTATTTAATAATATTTAATTATTACATTGAAGGCAGGAGTGAAATACAGCATTGGCTCAAGAGTCAGGTGACAATGAGATTAATAAATGATGGGATTAATAAACAATTCCAGCTTCATTGCTGCAAAAAAGGGCCTCACATGCTGCAATGGGAGCTTAATATTCCTCTTGATTTAATGAGGTTTGAATGAGGCAAGAAGGGAATTACAAAAACCAGTCCCACTGTTCATCTCCCTGTGTCTCCAGCAGCTCCCCATGAATTCCTTGGAGTAACTGGGGCTGGGGGTGGCACAGGCTCTGTGCTCCCTGAACAGAAACCCCAGGGAAAACTGGAGGTTATTTCCAGGAAATAAATGGAGATTTGATTTGGAAATTTATTTTTTTTTTATTTTTTTTCTCTTATTTTTAAATATTTTCTCATATTTTGTCCTCTGGGAAGTTTGTTTCCATGTTTTCCTTTTCCCTCTTAAACTGAGTTGTTCTCCACACAGCAAAAAGAACTGTTAATTTATTTCTTTTTCCTTTTTGTCTCTAAAATAGGTCATTCTGGGTTATTCCAGTAGAGATGATGGAACCTAAAAGTGAAAACTCAACCTCTTGGCTTCAAGAAGGTGCTTTTCCAGTTACTTGAATATCCATGAAATGCTGAAATTTGGCTTCAAATTGAAAAAGGTTAGATTTACATGGGATATTGGGAAGGAATTCCTGGCTGAGAGGGTGGGAAGGCCCTGGAATGGAATTCCCAGAGAAGCTGTGGCTGCCCCTGGATCCCTGGAAGTGTCCAAGGGCAGGTTGGATCCACCTGGGACAGTGGGAGGTGTCCCTGCCCATGGCAGGGGTGGGATGAAATGTCCTTTAATGTCCTTCCAACCCGAACAGTCTGGGATTCTACAATTTGTTTTCCAAGGTTTGTCCTTGCAGTGAATTTGTGGATATTCCAGAGTAAGAAATTCTAACAGTGAAGTTAAATTTTAGAAAATTAAGCAGGTGGCTCTTGGTTAAATTGTTATTTTTGGTGCTTCTTGGGTTTTCTTGATTGTCCTTATTTTTCTTCCATGTTACAATTTAGAAAAAACGGCAATATTTAATTATAAAAATGTCTCTTCTCTCCTTCCTTTGTCTCACATTTGCTTTCCCAATGCAAGAATTTAATTTTGGGTTGGATAACATCCACTTCCATGGGAAAGACACATGAACTTGGTAGGGATTTCTGAATAATCCTCAAGAGTGGGACATCCCAAAGGGATATTCCTGGAATAACGAGCGTTGGGGGGTTCATCCCAAAGGGATATTCCTGGAATAACGAGCGTTGGGGGGTTCATCCCAAAGGAATATTCCTGGAATAACGAGCGTTGGGGGGTTCATCCCAAAGGAATATTCCTGGAATAACGAGCATTGGGGGGTTCATCCCAAAGGGATATTCCTGGAATAACGAGTTTGTGGGAGAAAAAGAATTGAGTTGTCTGGGACAGAGTTCACTTCCACGAGGAGCAATGTTTTCATCAGCCCCCCTTGTCGAGGGCACACACAATTTTGGGAGCTGAAGAGGCTTTTAATGGAGAGGAGATTTGTTCTTTCCATTCCCTCTTATATCACAGTGACTTGATGACACCTGGGAAAATGAAGTGCATTCCCTGAGCCTTTCTGGAAGGAGAACCCTGTGCCCAGTTAAGCGCTGTCTGTGGTGATAAATAACCCCTTGGCAAGAGGCTGCTCTGCTTTTCCAGCCTGGTTTTCCCGGAAAACCTGCAGCAGCTTGGCTGTAATTGCTCCCTCTTCTCCATTAGTGGATCCCCCTCCTGGCAGCTCTTTAATACTTTACATCTCTCGAGGCTGAAAATCACTATTTTAATTAAAACAATTTGTTTCAAATGGGGCTCCCAGATTCCCTGGGGGATGTTGGAGGAGCCTCGGGCAAAGAGCTGGGAATGGAGAGGAGCAGTTGTTTGGAGGGGTTACACTGAGGCTGGAACAGGAATTGGGAATTTCACAGCGTTTCCAAGACCTGCACTTTGCAGCTGGGGAGACAAAGCCTCCAAGTACTGAAATTGAGCAGGATTGAGTCTTCCAAACCTTGCAGGAATTCACCATGGAAAAGACTGGGCTGAGCTGGGACAACTCTCTCAGGGACAGGGTGGGATTCTTGGGGTTGTCCCATGCAGACCCAGGAGCTGGAATTCCATTGTGGATCCCTTCCAGCTCAGGATTCTGTGATTCTACTCCCTGTTGTTCCCTTTGTCCTTTTGCAAACGGAGAGAAACAACGATTTCCTGAGGAAGGAAAGGGGGGAGGCAAGAAAATGGACCTTGGACAACTCAATTCCACAAAAATACACTTTGGAAGTGGGACTGGAGATCCAACAAGTGCTGTGGGGAAATTGGCTCTGCCAGGACAACTCGGAATATCCTGAGCTGGATCCACATGGATCAGGGAGTCCAATCCCTGTGTGGATCAATCCTGGATCAACATTCTGGTTTCCCAGAGAAGCTGTGGCTGCCCTTGGATCCCTGGAAGTGTCCAAGGAAAGGCTGGAGCACCTTGGAACAGTGGGAGGTGTCCCTGCCCATGGCAGGGGTGGAATTGGATGGGATTTAAGCCCCTTGAAGCCTCCATGAGACAGGAATGAATTTCCCCTTCATCCCACCTGGAGATTGATCCCAGGATGAGGATTTCTCACACACTTCCAGCACATTTAGCAGGAACAAAACAAATGCAAAGCATTTGCACGGTTTTCTTGTTATTATATTTTTTTTTTACAAGCAAATATGAAATTACAGTTGCTTTAAATGCAGCTTGGTTTCACAGCAGATTGGAAATTGTGATTTTCTTCTTGAAGTCACAGCCAGGTTCTGGAGGCAGCCTGGAAAAACACAACCTGGGGAATGGGTTGTTTTGGATACATTATGGCTTTTGCCAGGATTTATGTTGCCTTTATGAAGGCACGAGGAATTCTTTGACAATTTAAAGCCCTACACTGAAATAAGTGGAGGGTTTTTTTCCTGGGCTGTCAGTAATTTAGACACAAAACACCAAGATTTTAAAGTCTGGCTCAGCAAAGTGTGTTGTGGGATGGGTTTTACATGGATTTTTGTGAGAATGAGATCCAAGGAAAATTGGAAACCTCATCCCTGGAAGTGTCCAAGGGCAGGTTGGAGCAACCTGGGGTAGTGGAAGGTGTCCCTGCCCAGGGCAGGGGTGGGATCTGTGAAAAGATATCTGTGAATCACAATTAATCATTTAACTGACCCAAAATCCTGGATTATTTGGTTACAAGTGGAAATGACCAGTCATAATTGAGCTGAGCCTGGGAGAGTTGCCAAGCATTGAAAAACAAGGAGAAATCGTGGAATTAAATACCTGTTTGTCCATGAGGATGTTTTAATTAGTCTTTAATTTTGGTTGATAAAGATGGAGATCAAATGTCGTGTCAGAGGGAGAGGAGCTGCTGCAGGAATCAAACCAGGAGCAGAGATTTGGGAAACTTGACCTGCAAGGTACAACCCCAGCTGGAAATTCCTCCTCTGATCTCATCTATTACTTCCTAAAAGTACCACCTTAGGAATAAAACCATTTCTAAGAAAAATTAAGGAATCCAGGAATCCATAGTGATTTTTTCCCTTATGGATATAACACAGAAAGGAATTCTTTTTAAGTTTTGGAGCCTAAAATCTTACATTTTATATACAACTGCCAGCTGGAAAAAGCAATATTATTAAGTTATAAGAAGCTTATCTGATTGCCATGTTAATTAATTACTGACTCCTCAGTAGACTCATAATAAAATGACTAATTACTTCATGTCCTGCATAATTTTATATATATAAGAAAACCCCCCAGGGTTTCTATACAGCAAGAAATGTTTTGTGGTTTTCAGTGTTGGTTGGTTAAAAAAACCCACTTTGAAGCTCTCCAAATTTAATTTCCATTGCAGAAAGCAACAATGTAGGAACAAACAAGCAGCAATCCTGTAAAATTAATGGGATTAATTAACATGTACATGTATTTGGGAAGGATCCATAGCATAACAGAGATTTACTCTCTCATCCCAGACCGAATACATTTCCATGAATTTCCTGAGAGATTTTTAAGGCATTTTATGACCTTGTTTATAAAAGGAAACTTGGGATTTCGAACTTGATTAGATTTAAGAAAATCCTCCACCGAGCATTTCCAAGTGTTTTGTGAAGCCTTTCCTTATTATCTTTATGAGATTCTTCTCTTTCTAAATAAATATAAAGAAGAATTTGCATATTTTGCATTTCTAATTTGAATTAGAGATAATTTTTCCAGTCATTTTTAGCAGTAATTTGCTATTTGGAGTTAAATGTTGTGACTGGCTCCCAACTAAAAGCCTTCACTGACTGAGCAGGAAAGAAACATTCCCTGTTAAAAGCTCCTTCCTGCTGTTTTTTCCACTTTCCCAGCCTACAAAATGCACTTGCTGTGTGTTGGTGCCAACCTGTGGAGTCATTCCTGGGAATCTGATGTGCCAGGGCCTGGAATCTGTGCAGAATTCCCTTCTGGTGGAGTCTCCATCCCTGGAAGTGTCCAAGGAAGGACTGGCCAGTGCTCTGGGCTGGGGGACAAGGTGAGGATCAATCACAGCTTGGATTCCATGGGCTGGGAGAGCTTTTCCAACCCAAATTATCTGGGAATTCTGTGATGCAGCTCCACCTGTACAGGTACAATTCCACCTCTGCTCTTCCACCCAAACCCTGACAAATGGGGCCTTAGTTTTCCTGGAATTAATCACAAATCTTGGCCAAGTTTTCCTGCTATTTGGATTTGTTGGGGGTTTCTTGGGCAGGTTTGGTTTGGGTGTTTCCCTCTGTTGGTTTATTTGGTTTGGTTTATTTTTCCCAGTGTTGGACTCTGGGTTCAGAAGGGAAGGATGATCTCTTAGCTGATGGATAAGAGCCAAAACTCTGGGAAAATTATCCATCCAAGGCTGCTAAATAAGCTATAACTGTGTTTGGGGATTGCTGGAGTTTGGGAGAGTATCCTGGAGAAACATCAGTAGGTGTTTTCCACGTTCTTTTTGTAGGGATCCATTGCTGCCTTTGCCCTTGGACAGGAAAAGCCCATGTTTTCCTTCAGAATTTGGAACTTTTCCTCCATTCCCAGGGGAATCCCAGGGGTGGGATCTGTGGGGATCTGCAGTTGGCAGCTCCCTCCTGTCCTGGTTCACCTGGCACAGAACAGGGAGTGCCAGGAATAATTCAGTCACCTGGGATTCAGGAGGACTCCTGGTTTTGTCCCCTCAAAAAGCCATGGAAAAGAGCAGGGAGAGAACAAAACCAACCTCCTCCCAAATTCCAGGTGGTGATAAAAGCCCTTCTCTTAGAGGGGCAGAGGAATCAAGGTGTTCAACCCACGTGTTGGCTGCAAAACCCTCTGGCCATGAAGGAAAAGCAGTTTATCCTCAGCCCGTGTTTCACTTCAATAACAAAACCAACAAAAAACCATTTTAGTAATTTCAGACTATTTACTTTTCCAATTTGGCTACTGAACTGAAAAATCAATTCTTTCTACAGCTCTGCTGGAGATCTTGGGTTGAGTTCTCACTTTGTCTGCCAAGGCTGCAGTGAAAAACATCTCTAAGGTTGTGTGAGGAAATCAGCTTTTCCATGCTGCATTCCCAGGCTTTGGACCAAATGACATTGTTTTGCTGGTTTTTGCTGGGATAAAATATGCCCACAAAAAGAGATTTGAATTCTGGGAGCTGGAGTCCCTTCCAAGCCAAAGCACTCTGGTTTTCTGTAATGAATTTGAGAGAATCCAGTTTGTGTTGGAATCAATTATAGGAGCCATAGGATCTGTCATGTAAAACAGTCCTTGGACATCAGATGGTCCATAATAATAATAATAATTGTAAATAGGTACAAAGTCTTCTGATGATTTCTGTGCCCAAATTCTCCAGGGCTGGTTTGGTGAGGGTTTTTTTTTGCCCCTTTGTGTCAAATCACAGGTAGGAAATTGGGTAAGAGAAAATACCAGTGTGAGATATTGTGAGAAATAACAGGAATTCTCTGAATGCTGCTGGGCTCTTGGAATATCTCCTGCATATCCAGCTCTTGGAAACCCCCTGAAAAGTGCACAAGCCATTGGAGAGAGGGTTTGTTTCCTCCTTTCTGTTTTCCTGGTGTTTTTCTGCTCTTCCTTTGGGTTTGATTTGTGGAACTGGCAGATTCTGGACTTTGCAGCATTTGCATATATGAACTTACCACATCCAGAGGCTCTCCCAGCCTCCTTCCATGATGAAAACCTCCAGGAAAAATCCTCCTGGTCATCCCTGCAGAGCCCATTACCTGGATCAGCCTTTTCCAGGTGCCTGTTGGCAGCTGCAGGTTTGTACAGGAGATTTTTCCCTTCCCAAAATCCACTGGATCATTCCTATGCAGGTGTTCACTCCTGGGATTCACTGTATTCCCTACTAATCCTGGTCAATAGGACACTGGGGGTTGTCTCTGCACTTTTCCCATTGATTGGAGAGTGAGCACAAATAAAGAATTCTTTGAACTTCCTTTTCTGTCCACAGAGAGCAAATTAGTCCCTCATATCCATATTCATGTTCAGGAATTGTGAAGAAACAGGAGAGATGCCAGGGCTGGTTTGGGATGATCTTGGCAGTTTGGGAATGACAACAGGACTTTTAAACCAGGGAAGAATTGCAATTTGTTCCTCTCCTGGGATTACTGGACATTTAACCAAAGTATTTCTGAGTTTACACCAATTTTGTGGTTATTTCTCTAGAAAATGCCAGTTTTTAACCTGTTATCTCAGGAGCTTCTCTGTAGCTGGGCTACAAAAAGAGTTGGATTCCCAGGATTTCTCCCAGGTAACAAGTAACAGGATGAGGGCAAACGACCTCAAGTTGTGCCAGAGGAGTTTTAGGTTGGATAGCAGGAAAAATTTCTTCATGGAAGTGTTGAGAAAACACGGGGAAGTGGCACTTGAGGCCATGGGTTAGTGGTGAACGTGGTGCTGCTGCTGGATGGGCTTTTCCAACCTTAATGATTCCATGGTTCTCTGACTGCAGAAATAATTCCAGGAGGAATTGCCCTGCTGTCCTGGAGAACTCAGCCTGGTTCCAGGGCTCATCCCAGCCATTAAATAAGGAAAGCACAAAGTGCCAATAATCCAACTACAGTCAGAAAATAACCCCACAAAGTCACAAGTTCTTGCTTTTTTTTCCTCCTGCCTCCTGATCTCTAGGAATCAATCCTGGGTGTCCAGAGTGTCCTAAGGCTTAAAATAAAGTTTTTACATTCCTAACCCTTCCCCAGGAGGGATTGCTGCCTTGTTTTCCCAACTGCTTGGGATTTTGGGGGTGGTTTTAACCATTTTTATCTGGATTGTGCTTGAAGTTGAGTCTGGAGCTTCCACTGGATCCAAGTGGAAACCCAAGACATGGGAATGGGAAGGGAGTGTATGAAGGGATCCATGTTTGTGCAGGGAGAAAAATGAGCTGAAAAGGAGATTCCCTGAGAATTTGGGTGCTAAAATGTGCATTTATGGTTTCCTCACTGCTCTGATTCCCCATGCAGCTCCACATTGAGCTCCAGTGAATCCCAAGGATGGAAAAGGAGCAAATGTTATTTATCCTTATCTGGAAAATGCATTCCCAGGACATGAAACTGAGAAGTTGCAGGGTCCTGCAGTGGGGTTTCAGTTCAGCTCAGCCACTTCCATCAGATCCCTGCCTTGTTGGGATCATCCTCCCCTGCTCCATTGGAGCTGCCTAATTGCCAGAAAAACAGGGACAAATTGGAGACTGGAATTCTGGCTGCAATGATACTTCCCACAGCTAAATAATATTGAAAAAGGAGAAAAAGCCAAGCAAACAGAGAGAGATTTTGCCTTAAGGCACCTCAGAACAATGTACTTGGTAAATGACTCCAAACCTCAAGCTGTCCCATCTTCCAAGCCCCCGGGGATTTGTTTCCCTTAAAAAACAATTGAAAGCTCCACACCAGCTGTGGTTCAGCCCTGATTTGTATTCTGTTAAGTTCTCCCTTTTTCAGGTTTTTTTTTAAGGCCTGTTCGTTCCCTTTTTTCCCTCTCCTGCTCTCCTGGTTCACGGGAATGGTTGGGATTGTAAGTGGCAGCCAGTGGCAGTGATGGATTTTTAACTTTTCTCTGGTTCAGAGCTTTTCAGTCATTGTTTTCCTGGGGTTTTGTGCAATTCCCAAGCTGATGTGCAAAATCGATTCCTGAAGTGTTGACTTGGATGTTCTGCACAGGTTTGGAACTGGGGTCCAGGGGAGAAATGTTGGCCAAGGAGGGATTTTCCTGTCTGTGCATCTAAAACATGGAGGGCAGCAGGAAAAGGGGGATTGTGCCCCTCTGTCCCCCCAGGTGAGACCCCACCTGCAGAGCTGCTCCAGCCCTGGGAGCCAGGAAGGACCTGGAGCTGCTGGAGAGTCCAGAGGAGGCCCAGGATGGTCAGAGGGATGGAGCAGCTCTGCTGGGAGGGAAGGCTGGGGGAGCTGGGAATGTTCAGCTGGAGAAGAGAAACTTGGGGGGGAACTAATTGTGGCCTTGCAGGACCTGAAGGAGCCACAGAAACATGGAGAGGGACTTTGGAGAAGGGCTGGAGGGACAGGACACAGGGAATGGGTTCCCACTGCCAGAGGGCAGGGAGAGATGGGATATTGGGAAGGAATTCTTCCCAATCAAAGTTCTCCATAGAAAGGTCATGCAGGTGAATGGTGGATGGGATCTCATGGTATAAACACCCACAGAACTTTGTTGGTACCAAATTATTCCTTGGAATATTCGTGACACATGGATTTTGTCTATTATAAGATTTGACAGGACAAGGGGAATGGCTTTGAACTGAAAGAGGGTGGATTTAGATGGGATATTGGGAAGGAATTCCTGGCTGGGAGGGTGGGGAGGCCCCGGAATGGATTTTCCAGAGAAGCTGTGGCTGCCCCTGGATCCCTGGAAGTGTCCAAGGAAAGGTTGGAGCCACCTGGGACAGTGGGAGGTGTCCCTGCCCATGGCAGGGCTGGAATTGGATGGGATTTAGGGTCCTTCCAGCCCAGGCCATTTGGGATTCTCTGGTGTCAGACTGTGCAGGGCAGTGCAGCAGTGGGGGGGTGGCAGAAAGAGCCATCATGTCCCCTCCCATGGTCACAGGAAGCACAAAGGTTCCTTTTCACGGGATCATGAGGTTGGAAAAGCT
Organism: Calyptomena viridis; assembly: GCA_013390005.1. Lineage (NCBI taxonomy): Eukaryota > Metazoa > Chordata > Aves > Passeriformes > Eurylaimidae > Calyptomena > Calyptomena viridis. Next base: position 1,336 of record WEIV01011482.1, on the reverse strand, counting down.
CCATAAGATCCCCAACTCCACCCCCACCCATCATCCATGTCCTCAAGTGCCACATCCACACATTCCCTCAACTCCTCCAGGGATGGGGGCTCCTCCACTCTGGGCAGCCCTTCCAATGCCACTTTTTCCAGGAAGAAATTTTCCCTTTTATCCAATCCAACCCTCCCCTGGCACAGCTTGAGGCTGTTTTGCATAATAACATTTTTGACATACAAATATATTATGAAAAGCCATCTCCCAGCTGTCAGAGCTGTGGTCAAGTGGGTTCATTAAAATCTACACAATAATTCAGGGCAGCAATTTTCCCTTTTCAGTGTTTGCAGAGTGTCAAATAACCTCGAGGACACTCCTAATTTTCTGCTGGGGGTGTATTTGAGATAATGAAATTCCTGAAAGGGACCATTCTAAGCCTTGTCAAATTAAAGAAGGCACAGGCACGGATTTGGCTTTGTCCTCATTATGACAAGAAAAAAACCCAGTAATTTTATTATTTCTCTTTTTTTAAAGGTTGTAGGTGTTTGAAGCAACTGATACCAATTTGTGTTGTTCCATGTGCCTGTGAAATCCAGCTGCTTGCAGGAATTGTGTTTGCACAGCCCACAATCCTGCTGAGCCTCAGATCCTGCAGATTGGGGCTATAATGACATTGGAACCCGTTTTTATTAAGAAGCAGAAATTGAATTAGATAATTATCTTTATTGATGGGAAATTAAATTTAACAACTGAGAATTGCCTTAACTTGGCATAGCAAGGTTTTCATTACTCTGAATGGGAAAAGTTGCTGCTTTAGTAGATGCTTTTGAACTCAGGCTTTTGCCTGGAAAATGGGATATTTTGATCCAACAGTTCACACCAGCTGGCTGGATTTTTCTTCATGAATGAAACAGATATATTTTGAGTTTTAAGAGCCTTGCAGACCCTCAGTATCATGGAACAATGCTGGAAATTTGGTGTTTTGTGTACATGGCACCTTTCCTGGTAAGTCACTGACTTGATATTCATGGGAATTTTTTCTTTTCCACCCATGTGTTCCTCAGCTTTTTTTGATGTTTTTTTGGGCTGGAGTTTTCTCTGTAAGTTGTTTAAATGGAAGAAAAAAATTCCTGCCTCACTTTCCCGTGGAGCAAGGGTGGTGGGGAAGGAGGCTGAGATGGGATGAAGTGGGAAATGTGGGAAAGGCTGAGGAGGGGACCCCCGAGGTGGGAGGAGCTGGGCAATGGACAAGGTTGTGTTCAGGGCTGGGCCTTTGGCAGGGAATTGGGAATTGTCTGAGGGATAAAAGCTTCCTTTGCCTCACTGGTGGAACTTGGCATCTTGGAATGTTCTGCCCAGGGAG
>WEIV01011481.1:59336-73511 GCA_013390005.1 Calyptomena viridis | reverse complement strand
GCAGACAAGCATCACCTAAATAATCACATTCCCTACCTGAATAATGGAACTCTCTGTGCTACTTCAAATAGATATCTGAGTAATATTGGGTCATTTCTGTGTCATACACAAGCACAACCACCATGACAGCAACAAATATTCAGTAACGAATATTTCACAGTTCTCAGTTAACATGAAACACATAGAACAATTATAAATATGCCATCACAGTTTCAAAAATATTCACTGCATGCACCTTTTTGCACGCCTATATGTGAATGCACATATACACAGTGTTAGTATAAAAACCTGAGCTTCCAAAACAAAGGTGAACGTTACTTTTAAACTGAAACAATGGCTGATTTTAGTACAAAGAAGTCATTAAATCTCAACAAATATTAAACACTGTAATAAAGATGACCACCATGATCTCTTCTATCAAAGGTACTTTCCTTGACCAAGCAGCTTTGAAAGGAGACTTAATGAGACCTCAAAGAAGGAAAGATTGAAATATACAACACAAGGCTGAAAAGTAGGAAAGAAAAAGCAGGAAACTAAGAAAATTAAGGCTAAAATAAGTCAAAAGTCTGTACAACACTGGATTTGTAGTAACATGAATATTCTTTGTTTTCCCAACCTGAAACAATTGTACAAATTGCAGATGGACAGTTTATCCATGCAGTTAAAAGCAAGACAGAAGATCTGTTCAAAATTTCCAGGTTTATAAAACCAATACATTTTCCATAATTGGTGCCTGCCATGTTGCAATACTCTTTCTCTTATAAGCCAAAGTTTCATATTGTTTTTTAAATACTTCCAAACAGAAACACCTTATAAAAAATAGCAAAATAGTCATATAAATACAAGAAGTCTAAAACACTTTTATAATTATTCATTTTAATTGTTAATATAATTATTCAAAGTATTACATTCACAAATAGCTCCTACAACATAAAGGACTGCTCTGATTTTCAATGGATTATTGCTTTAGATTCTGAACTGAAGCACAAAAAATCCTCTAAATTAGAAACAAAACTCACATGGCAGGAAGTTGAGTCACTTGCTAATACAAGATGGTGGTTCTTCAGACAAGGCTAAAATAGAGTCATTTACCAAGCCAAGATATTTTGCAGTAAGGGTGGTGGGTCTGGTCACTACTCAATTGCTTACTCAGTCTCAGAACATTCACACATTAGAGATGATGAACACATCAAAAACAAACCCAAAGCAAATGACACACACAAGAACCAATGTTGAACAACCCTGTGAGCAATGAAACACACACCTGTAACACTTGTTACATGCTAAGATGTAGAAAGTTTCTATTTTGAGAAGAGACTACTTAACAGTGAGATCAATACTCCTGACCAGAACCACTCTACTGTATCTGAAGCAGTATCAGAACAGGCACACCATACATACCATTCAGCTTCCTTTGAATTGCTTCTTCCTCTAAAGTGATGATGTACATCTGCTCATCTAGGTCTTCCAGGATCTGTATTTGGAAAGAGAAACAGGAACTGAACATCAGAGGCACTTTTTTCCTGACTGTACTAATATAATCAGGTTCACTTTGCTCCAGTAACCTAAATTTTAAATATATAATCTACAACTTTACAATACTGACACAAATAAGAACTTCACGGAAAATTATTCCATTGTGTTACAGATTTGTTTCTTTACTGCAAACAAACATCCTGTTAAGTTTTTATTTATGTTCAGTTTCAAGCTAAGGAGATCGAACAATACATTTGACCTACATTCAAATCATATCAACCCCCATTCCATTTAAAAAAAAACAACTGCAGATTTTAAAAAAGTGTATTAGAAAGTTCACTTTTCACATAAGCCGGTATTTCAAGCAAATGTAAATTGCTATTGCAAGGTAAAACCAAATAAGTGAAGCCTGTCTACCTTACTATCACGTGCTTTGGGATTAAAACTTAAGGACAGCAAAACAGTATGTATTTTCCTTGTGTTTCCAGGATTGAACTGACTAATGAAAAGGAATGCAAGGCCTAAGTGCACCCAAAATTTTAGTAACTACAGACTAGGAAATGTAACAGCCAATCACTAGAGCACTTGTACATGGTACAAACTTCTCTCTTCACAGCATTCAGTACATGAACAGAAGAGTATCTGTGCATAACAAGTTCTTACAGATGCCAACTACCCACATTTCACCAATCTAAGTGTTACCCCCAGGTACCCTTCGTGTTATCCAGCCTTAGTTTGCTCTTTAATCCTTTGCTCAGAACAAGCCCACACTTTTCAGGTATTTGTAACACATTAGGGAGTACTGGCAATAAGTAATATTGGTAGCATTCACATTAATTGAAAACTCAGAGGAAGTCTGTATTATTACATGAAAAACTTTCTGTGGAGAAAAAACAGGCTTTTGTGCTATATGAAAAAATTCTAACAAGTACACAAGCAGTGGCTACAGAAACTCTGATGACCTGAAGTCAGAGTTCTGTAGAAGTGCAAGGGAGCACAGGAGAACAGAATTGTGTAGCACTTACTGTTGGCTTCACCAGCAACTGACCCATTACTGTAAACATCCTTGAGAGTCCCACTGGCGTACATACTGCAGGGGAAGAGAGAGTATGCAAAACAGTCACTTGTAAGTCAAAGACCAATTTTTTATTTGGATGCTCGGTGTGCTATTCCCCATATAACCATTTTTTGGTTTTGAAGAGAACTACAAGAGCTTCAAGCTCCAATATGAGCTTTTAAGTGCATTGTAATCATATGGTTTTTGAATAAGACAAGCACCTCTCCCCACAAAGAGCTTAACGGTGACTTTTTTGGTCATCAAGGAACAACATATAATCAGGTATCTTAAAACTTGCTTAATTAATTATTTATTCAAAACACAGGGCACCAGAGGTTATGTCTACACTAGTAAATTCTGTACATTCCTGGGCACTAAGACTGGATTACCTACACCAGTATTTTGCTAAAACTTTCCTTGGCATGATTTGCCCTGGGACAGTTAGCATGTTCCCAAGCAATTCTCAGTGCATTTCTGGAGTTCATGTAGCCTAGGAACCATTATCATGAGGCAATACATACACAGACACCTTCTGCCAACTGCAATATCCTGGATGGAATGACACTGGCTGGACACAGCACTGGAGAACATCTCAGGCACATTTAATCTATTAGCACAGGTGTAGCTGCAAGGTCAAGAGACCCCAAAGCTGCTTTGCTCTGAAAGTCATCCTGCAACTTCAGTTGATAATAGGCTTCACTACCAAATTTTAAGCTATTTTCTAAGAAATAACAATGGGCCCTTTCTGATCCTAGCCTGTGATGGTTTCCAGGAATGGTGCATAAATGGTTCTTGGAAGAAAGGCTCAACTGTGATAATAGCAAATTATTATTAAAAAAATAACAGCTCAGGGAGAACAGCCTCCAAATACTGAAAAGTGTAGGAGATGAAGGAATTTGTAACAGCATCAATGATATTCACTTATAGTTTCCAATATAATAATACAGTGTTGCCAAAAAAAGGAGAAGCATACAGGATTTTATAGTGAGGACTACATTTATTTGTATTAACTACTATGTATTACAGGAAAACTACAAAAGTATTCAAAAATATAACTAAAATAGTCTTCCTTTACTGCAGAGGAAGTCTGCAGGAAAACAAGAGAAAGGAAGTGATGCTCCAAATCACCACCGCAACAGGTTTACTCGAACACTGCTTCAGCAATTAAACCAGTGGAAGTTCCAAAGCTCTACTCCAGTAGCTGCCCCACTGCTGTGTTCTGTCCTTCCAGCTACACAGATCCAACAGCTTGAAGGGCCTTAAGTAACCCCTGGGATTTCCTTGTGTAAGTTACACATCTCTTCCAAAAACTGGCCTTTAATCGCAATGACTGACAAACTGGTTTACAACACACTCAGAATACAGGCTGTGTTTTCAGCTCTGCTGAAACAAACTGCAGGGCAGATGTAGAAGTTTTGTATACCAACTTCCCATTATAGCCCTCAGTACCTTTTGTGAATCCCTCTGGAACAGCCTGCATGACACCCACGTGGTTTTACTTCTCCCACCTTCCTCCAAGCTGGATTTGAGAATCGGCACATACAGAGAACCTAAGGAGACTCACCGAGGTCTCATTCATAGACAGACCTGCTCAGTATTGAGGACATTTCAAATTATCACTCCTACTCTTTCTCCACAATGACAGCCCTTCGTTAGCTCTGAACTTTCCAAGCTGGGAGAAGGGATGAAACCATGACAGTCTAGAAAGGGAGATGTTCTGTCCCACTCAGCAATTTTCTAGAAATTATTCAGGGAAGGGGCTGAGATTATAAATGGGATTTGGAACTTTCCATCATGTTTCTTATTCCCCTAAACATGGATGACTGAACTCTGGCTAGGACAAGTTGGTATAAGGTTGGGGATTTTACTGCATTTGTTTTAGACACAGTTGCATAACTGACCTGCAGACTGGCCAGATACCAGCTCTGTGATTATGAAAGCTGACTGCACTGTCTTCCAGCTCCTGTCTACACAGCGACATTTTCAATTACAAAAAGAAGGATAGTTTATTGGATATAGGAAGAAGTGTTCCAAAATAACTTTCTCACCATCCTCACAATCTCCTGCAGACATTTCATTTAAAAATTGTGCTTTTCTTTGCAAAATTGAGTCCCTATTTTTCAACTAACTGCTTTAGCAAGTTATAGGCTGAAATTGGTTTGGGTGAGCTGTGAAGTTTCTCGAAACCTGAAAAGGTAAAATACTATTTGTTTAAACCTCAGAACCCAAATCTAACAAATTTACATTTTCATCTAAACTTAATGTTAAAAGAAAAAAATCTAACTCTTAACTTCTGCAATCAAAAAGTTACCTCTGATCGTAAAAAAAATAAAAAAACCCAACACATAAAAAAACTACCCACCATAAAATCATTCACCTTTTGGAATCATCAGGAAAATACTTACATAGAAGTAACAAGCATCCCATCAGTGATATACAGGAATATAAATATGGGAGGTAGAATTCCCAGAGGTCTGAAAAGAAGACATTGAACACAGCCTCAGCTTATTATAAACAGGCTACTTATGTCACAGAATTTAACAGGAAAAATGGTGCTGACTGAACTAATACAGCTTTTTCACAGTGTGCAATACTCACATAGCATTTACTAGAAATAAATTTAACTGGAAAACTCCATTTGGGTAATTGAAATGAAAGTAGTGTGATGGTTCTTTTGCATTCCATACCATATAAAGACTCCATACTGGCAGCATCATTGTCTATGAGTGCTGAAGCCACCCATACGATTCCAAGGATAAGCAGTGCAAGAAGAATGAGCATTACAAGGGTTTCCAAAATTCGTGCTCTGATGCCCTGTGAGCAAAAGAGAGGAGAGGGAGGAAAAAACAGCCAAGAAGTTTGAATCAGGTATTTTTAAACATAAGAAAATTACAAATAAATAGCAGATCCTTCTTCCTACATACATATTCACATTTTATCAGGTAGACAAAAGCATAACATGTAATTCACATTTAAAAGGCAGTGCATAAAAAAAGGAAGTACTTATGGCTTTATAGTGCCCAGACTGCATTTTTCCCCTTAAACCCACAGAAAAACGTTTTAAATTGCATATGCCTTACAGTTCTCATTAATCTCATTATTCCACAAAGTACTCTTTATACCATACGATTTTGCTCGAGCATTTTTAAAAGATGGATTACTTTTCTAATACTTTCAGCAAAGAAAGTGGATTAGCAAATTTTTATCTATGATTCCAATCAAGGGAATGGAAAGCCAATTATGGCAAATAGCCAAATGGCCCAGCAAGCATTAAACCCTGCGCAGGTACAATGCACCAATTTCCTTAAAATACATCCAGCAGCTGCAGCTGCACCAGTCAGTCTTCGGAGCCCTCCAGCGCACGGCCGCAGTACTGCCGGCTCCCGGCTCCTGCTGCAGCCACCGCTCCCATCATCCCTGGGTCCCGTGCCCCAGGAAACACTCACAAATCACACACCTACAAGGACACACACCACAGCATTTGCTCAAGTCTAAAAATGTAACAGCGCTCTAATAGTTGAATGTTAGATGTGCAAGTACAAATACATCAAATAACACACAAAACCGTATTTACTTTTTACTGATGTTTTTAACGCTAATTTTACTAATTTAGAGCAATAGATCGATTGGCAGATTGATGTTCAAATAACATTTTTACTTCCATTTTTCTTTGTTTGCCAGTATACATCTCTACAAGCAAACGTTTCTCACACAGGTTCACCCCAATTTGGGCATATTTCACTTCAAAGACTACTTGAGAGTTAAAAGTAGAAAATTTGTTTTACTTTATTGTCTATTTTTATCACCTTTTCCCTCACTGCTTAACTAACAGGGTGATATTTACATGGCATTTACCCTGAAAATTATGCTCCCTATATAATCACCACATCCAACCATGAACAAGGACCCTCAGGCATCCTGACCATGAGCACTGATCTCTTCCAGCATATCAGTTCCTCTCTTCCACGAGTTCCCTGCAGAACAGCTAAGGTGGCAAAAAGCAAAACAGAGAGTCCTTCACAAAATTCCCTTACAGATAAAGTGGGCAGATGAAGTCCAAATCCATAAATAATCTCAAACAACCAAATTTCAAATTAAAGGATAAGATTAAATACAGTTTTACTCCTAGAATGTATTTGGTATACAAGAAAAGGGACTTGGAGGTTCTTAAAAAGTTGTAAAAAGGTTATTTTTGTAGTGGTCAGGAATTAGCTTTCTGTCTTCCCTGAATTATTTTGAAGGTGAGCATTGAAGCCATTACAAAGTAATTTAAAGATTAAATTTAAAGATTAGCTCTATATTTAAAGTTTTGAACTTGACCAGTAAGTTACCAGGAAACAAACAGATTGCAGTCTAAGTACTGAGCACTGATATAAAGCCTTTACTTTAGAGCAGTAGAAAGACAAAGGGCTAGGAAAAAACCAAAACATTCATGGATGCACACACAGAGATCTGCTTCAAGCTTTCCAAAAAACTTGAAGACATCTTTGCTCTCCTAGGCAGAGGAAAATATAAAGCTACTGCCTGGGTTTCTGAAGGCCTTAACCACAGAACGTGGATTCCTTCCTTCCCTGCTACGAGACACACACACAAATCTCAGTCTCTGACTTCAATTTTCACGTCGGACTCTTCTGGACCAATCTGGAAAATACCTCATTTTACATAGTGGCCCGAACACCAAATCCTTCTCCCTTGGATTGTCAAGAAATATAAAGAAGAAATACACATGATGGACATAGTCAACGTGAATAACATTTTTTAATACTGCAATGGTTCTCTGATGTCCTAATCTTACCTGTCAAGTTAACGCTAACTCTCAAAATAGAAATGACCAGAGCAAGTACTCAGAGGTAACCATTGCTTCTGGCTACAAGTACCATTGGTACAAACTCCAGAAAAAGCCAGTTAGCTGCCTAATGAACCTTTCCCATTTTTTGTTTTCATGCTAGTTTGATTTATCTTTGATTCTTGGAAAATTGAATCCATTTCCTTCTGCTCTCACCAGTTACATCTATCTCCATATGTGTGATATACCAGCAATACTCCAATCTCATGTGTGTACTGAAAAGCAGGTCTAACAGCTCACTCCAAGGGCAGGACAATTCTTACATTACACAACAAACACATACTAAGATTCACACACTGATGATCATTTAAAAATAGTAAAATAATATTTTTAAGAACTTCAGTGAAGTGACTAGATAGAAATATTCTGTCACAGACACTAACGAATCCTTAATATAGGATTTATACAAAAAAAAAAAATTAAGACACTTAAAGGTAAATACTTAATCTCGATTAGGCCCCCATAAGACTGTGCCCTATGAAAACATTAATGTTCCAGACACATTAGCTCATACTTACATACATTAATGTATTGCCAAATAGCTGCTATTTGTTAGGAATTAAAGGTATAGAATTTTCCTTTTGCACATACATCCACACAGAGAAAACCTCTGGATAATCACAGAACAGCTGAGTTGCCAAGAGGTCACTTGGTCCACCCCCCCTGCTCAAGCAGGGACACTTAGAGCTGGTTGCTCAGGTCCAAGTGTCTTTTGAGTATCTCCAAGCTTGGAGACTACAAAATCTCTCTGGACAACCTGTGCCAGTGCTCAGGCACCATCACAGTAAAAAAGTTCATTCTGATGAAAAAGCTAAAGCTTGAACATTATTAATAATGTCGCTAAATTAAGAGCTGGGCAAAAATCTATGCCTGTGACTTGGAGAAAGATACGAGCAAAAACCTCTTCTCTGACATTTTGGTTTTGGCTTAACATTTTTTCTTTGAAATATTTCACTTCTCTCCCACAGCCCCATTATATTACTCAGATTTCTTAGACAAACCAAACATCACAGCACATCTTCATGGCACAGAAGACACTGCAACTTCTATTCCACATAAAACTTGTTGCACTTTTTTAATCCATTTATTCCTCATATTTTTTGTGTGTATGTGAAAAAGAGCACTAGTCTGCCACCTTCAAAACCAGCAACAATCCCATCTGAAGCAAGAGATTTGAAATCAGTTTGTAGAGTACATTTATTGCTCACGCTCAGTCTACACCACTGGATGTGCCTTGAGCACAGAACTAACATAGTGTTATATGAAAAAACACATAATGTAGGTACCTGGGACTACTTCCAGTTAGCATTCTAACTAAACAAGGACAAACAGTCCACACAGCATTACACAACCAACCAGACTGCATCAGAGTTTTCAGAAAGTAGTTCTAGATCTCAGCTTTCAGATCTCCATTTGGATTGCAGCTATCCTATTTTCTAGTAATTAAAGAAGAATAGCTTATTAAGGGTGGGCATAAGGAGAACAACCTCAACACCACTATCAACTAAAATGCCAAGCTCAGATTTCAGTCCAGCATTAACTACATGGCCTTAAATAACACTGCCATGATGCAGAGTTATAAGATGAACAAAACCAAAACCTTTAAAAAGAATTATAAATGCTCCCCTTCACCTCAGGCTAGATTGTGTTGTTTTAAATACAGTGATAGAACAATTCTAACTGAGCAGAGTGAGCTCAGGCAATACTGAGCTGACNCCAGCAACAATCCCATCTGAAGCAGGAGATTTGAAATCAGCTTGTAGAGTACATTTATTGCTCTACTGTACTTCTATTAACACATCAATTTTAAGGAGGTCAAATCATCTATTTTTGCTTATTACTGTTGGGATGCTGGCTAAGTTGGAGAGATAACAAAAAAAACCCTCACACCTTTCACAGTGCCACAAATACCAGATATCAAAAAGAAAACCACAAAATGCAAAAAATGTAATTGAGCTTGAATTATAAAATTAAATGGGCAATTTAATGGGTGGTGGGTTTTTGTACTTTCACTGCTATACACTAAGAATATTGCTGTGACTTCAGCTTACCTTTGATTGCAGAGAGGAGTGGGAGAGAAAGAAGGGAATTAGGAGGATCTAGAAAAAATATATTCCTTTTAAAAAAAAAACTTGTCTAGAATAAAGCCTGGGATTATAAAGATTATTCGCACTCAAAGATTAGGAAATATGAATCTGTAATCAAGAAGAGAACTACTATAATCTAATAGATTCTGTTTATCAAGAAAAATCAGGAATAAAGGACTGACAGATAATACCCCCCAAACCCTCACCTTTTTCTTTTTTAAACTTCAAAGTTTCTCAGTTTACGAGTCCACAGCTCACCTCCACTTTTACTCACAGTATATTTTTCCAAATCCACCTAGTTCTTTAACACAAGCACTTAAACAAGTGAAGTATCTCATTAAAGGAAAGATATTTAACACATCAATCCCAGCAGACTGGAACTTGCCAAAAGCCCAGTAATAATCTGTCATTTACTCTGTACATTAATGAGGAGGAGTGGAAAAAAAAGAAGGCCTGCCCACAAATAAAATCTGTCCTACAAACACATTCTAAAGACTTTGTGGTTTGTCCAGCCTTAAAGATATCTGACTCTCAGACTTCTAACTATTTAAAATTCAATTGTCAAGACATTCAGAAGTTTTTATAGTTTAATCCTGAGCTACTTACGTTGCCAGGAGCACCAGGCCTAGGGGTTCATGTTTCCAGAAAACCTTAATTTTAGCAGGAAATGTTTTAATTATTCTAGAAGTGTTCTGGCAAATTTTTAATTGCTACTCTGGAAGGCATCATCAAAATCTTACCATGTTTCTTTCCTATTATGATTAAGACTTGTAAGTCATCTTGGATGACAAGTAGCCAAAAGTAATTAAAAAAACAGCACATGGCCAAAAAAGGTAATTCTTCCGCTTAAAAGCCCAACGAAGTACAAATGGCAACAACAGTCCTGAAGGGATAACAGATGTCATACAAGAAACTCAGAAAGTATAATTACTAAGGAAACCAGCTCTCCCTCCCAGTTCATTTGTGTTGAGGGGTGACTATTATGCCACTTACAACATACTAAGACATTTCATGTTTTGTGTGTTCACACAACACCTAAAGGCTGGTTTTGCTTTGGAACAGAACATGTGATAGCTGCTTACGGTTTTTCAATCAGGAAAATGAAGATTTCTTGGTAATTGAGATAGAAGTGTTAGGGAGTGTTTTTTCCCCTCATTTGAAATCCTGTGACTACTTTGAATTATAAAAAATCAAACAACATAAAATGCTTTGCCATTAACCTTGCACAGGTAACAAGTGAAGACCTTGCTCTACACTAGTCGTCCACTAAGTTTCAGGCATCTCATATAACCAGCAATTAGCACAGGGATCTTTCCTGACCACAGTGACAGTGCACAGGCAAGAAACCTCCCAACTGCTCCTCTGCCTTTCAAACTTTCCAGAGTTCCTGTGTGACTCTTAATGGACAATCTCTGACAACTGCCATTCTAGTGAGGCTAAGGAAAACGTGCACCATATTCCAGGAAAACACCCTGTGGAAGATACTGTTATCTACTGAGCAGTGACACAACCCTGTGCCAGAAACTCCCAGGTTGTTGTTTTTCGGGCAAGAATAAATGAAAGCAGTAAAGCTTTTTTGTGCCAATTCTTGCTCTGCCAGTTGTGATTAGAAAAATAAATATTATTCTTCAGAAATTTAAGCACAGTTTTTAACGCTTTCTAATGCTATATGGATTTTAACATACATGTGACAGATTTTTACCAAGAGTTCTTGTGTTTTAATGCTGATGAATGAGTAGAAAAACTTTCAACATGTTATTTTCTCTTGCACCAAAGAACTACAGCCCCATCCTTACCTCAAGAAAAAGCGTTTCTTTATCTAGTTACAATGATTTTGATGAACATATTAGCTCCTATAAGATGGATGTTTTTTGAACTGCATTGCCAATGTGGGACATGGAATGCCTTTTGTTAATTCCACATTTTAATTTGTTTGCAAATTGTGTAGAAAAAAACCCAATAAAAAACTCTATTACCAATGAAGTAAAAATTACATGTTACACACAAAACCAGAGAGTGCTAACTAGGTTTCTATGGTGCTGAATATTTGAACACAGTTCTGCTTGGACATCTTGACCTCTTGCAAGGTAGGTAAACATCACTTTTTACACCATGCCCTGACCCATGGGGAAAGCCTGGGAAACATTTCTGCAATCATGGCACATTTAAAGTACACATGACGCCCATTGTTTTCACGTGACAGAAAGGAGTCTTAGTAACCTTAACATTTATTCAGTGCAAGGCTGAACTGCAACAAACACACACACAAATATCTGCAGGAAAAATGGAGGCACTAAAAAAGTGAGCATTACAGCAGGTATGAGGTTGGGGATGTTATATACCAACACCAATTACATTTTTAGCATGAGACAGGGCCTCTTTCTCAATTTGTGAGCATTAGTGAAGGGATGAGCTTCAAGCATTCTACCCATTTCTATGGTTAGACATCAGACTTGGAGCAATCTTCGTTCCAACCTATTCAAGGCAGTGCAGAAACAAGTTTTTTTAATAAGTAAAGGAGACTCATTTTGCATCAGGTAACAAATACTATATTTAGCACATGGATATTTAGTCACAGAGTTGTTACCTTACAAGACTACAAATTACTAACACCAAAAGCTGCAGTTTTAGGGAAACTCGGTTCATTTTAAACATGTAAGTGCTAATGATTCAGAACCCTCACAGAGTGAGCTAAGAAAATTTTAATCAAAACATAATATAGTCAGGCATCAGATTCAAGTAATGAGAATTAAGTTTCCTTGCCCATAGAAGAACCAAATACTTCAGACTATATCTAGCACAGACTGTCTCTTTTCCCACACCACCTCTTCCCTCACAGAGCTTTCCCAGCCTGCAGGGATTTTAAGATTAAATGAGAATTTTTTCATTGCAATACAATGAGTGCATTTTAAAGTTTATATTTATGTTCCACGCAATACAAACATCAAAAATTCAGTCATAAAACATTCCCAGCAACTTTCAGCTGATTTTTGTGTTAGCAACTTTTCTAACAGTTTCACAGTGGTTAACATTCTGCCAATGGAGCAAGAAGAGGCAGCTGAAATCATATCATTGTATAGAACTTAATAGCTACACAGTATATGTAACAAAATTGAGAAAATTCAAACAGAAGTGAAGAACTGGCCAGAGAAAAACAGAATTAAAAGAACTTGATGGAAAAAGCATAATGAAGTCTCTGAGTACTAGCTAAAGACATGCACCAATAAGCATTAGAGCTATGCCTGCCAAGTTGGAAATAAAGGACCAAAATCCCTTGACTAGAGGACAAGAAAAAGATCCCTTTATTTAGTAGCCTGGTGAAGAGGACATCAATCCAGGATGCAGTACACCCACTGGAGTGACTCCTCTGCCAAAGAAAACTTAGCCTCTCTTCTTCAATGTCCCAGAGGAACATCCAAACCCCAATGTTATAGTATATTTTGAGGTCCATACCCATCAAACTTTCCTGTTGACACCCCTACACACAAATAACTCAGTGAAATAACCTAAGGATGAAGATGGACTCCTTGAAGACTTCCATCCTTGTGACTGGGATAAATACCAGGTCTTTCTCACTTTTTCCCTAGGATATTTAATTACCCAATACAACATGGACTTCAGTGAGAATGATAACATGGGATTCATTTATGGCCTAGCACTTAAACACTATTTCAAATGCAAGGACTCAAAGGCACTGTTTCTAATACATGGATTCAAGTTAAGGAGAGAGTATAACTCTGGCTCTTCCACATCTAGGTATCATCTTATAGATTTAACATAAAAAGAGTACATTAGAAATAGTATTCTTTCCAAATTTTGTAACAGAATATATGAAAATTTCTTAAAATGAGGAAAAGTTAGACAGAATAGCAAAGAAAATGCAAACATACTCTAGCTGGAATAAAATAATTACAGCCTACAGCTGTCAGATGTGATGTACACAATTAATCTGTTGCAGCCACCCCAAAAAGGACAGATGCAGATCTACTGACATACAACCCAAACTTTTTGGGGAGAAGGGAAATAAGAAATGAAAAGATAATACAGCAAAATGATTGACTGTCCCAATGTTACCCTTTCCCCCACAAGTTTGCTCTGCTGTTCCATTCACCAGCCCAGCCCTCACTAATTAGCTCTCAGATGCTCCACTCCCTCCACCTACCAAGTTTCCCAGACTTTCCAAAGCCACCTGCAACAACAACATGGGAGCTGTGGGATTTCTGATGCTATGAGTCTCCCTCTAATCATTTACTTTTGGATCAGAAAGAATCTTTCCTGCTAGACTGGTGTGATAGGAAGATAAATACATACTTTCCAACTTCTTTGTAGCTTGGCAGAAGATTAAGATAAGTAATGCTAAAATATAAAGAAAGACTTGGAATTCGTGAATGTGTTTCTGGCAGAAAGAAATCTTGAAGACAGTTACCAAAAGTAAATGACATATAGAAGCACACGGGTCACTTTTAAAGTTCTAAAATAAAAATAAAAAAAAAAAATTAAATTACAGAAAACCTGAAGTTATGCCTACTACTAACACCTTGATAGAGTGAATAAGATCAAGAAGAAAGCACTCTTTCAGGAACTAGTAAAAGCACCAGAATGCTGCAATTTCCAATTAATAACCTGGGATATCCTTTAAAAGGCTACACCAAAAAAAAAAAAAAAGCCCAGGGAGGGGAAAAATAAATGGGTTTTCCCCCCTCTGAAAA
>WEIV01011481.1:34749-59261 GCA_013390005.1 Calyptomena viridis | reverse complement strand
GTTGCCAATTCAAAATAATTCTTAATATAAAACAGTCCTTAATGTGGTGTATTTCTATTACTAAGTAATATAGACTAAAGGCCTAAATATCATATGGTTATCAGTATTGATAAAAACACCTTGCTTTTAGAGGGGGAATCAAAAGTGGTGTTTGCCTAATAAAAATATTTAGTGCCTTTCTATGATTAAGACATATTAAAACTTTCCACTACCAATATAAAATTACATGGAAATTTTCTTCTCTGTGAATTTAGAATTACAATTATATTAAATCTGTAAATTATTTTTAAATTTTTGTATAAATTAGCAGAAGCACATAAATAGACTTAAAATAGAGACAAACTTTTTGTTGTCCTGAACTGTCACTACTTGATGTTAACAAAGACTCAAATGAACACACATACTGANAAAAAAAAAAAAAAGGCCAGGGATGGGAGAAATTAATTGGCTTTCCCTCCTCTGTAAATAAAGTTGTTGTCTGCCTCACAAATACTCACTACAANATATTTAAATCTTAATAAGATATTCCTTGTGCAGCCATTTCTGTGAAACAAAGCACATCCTCCAATAAAATCAACAGCAGATCAATTTAATGTTTCTTACTGTTTAATAAAAGAAACTCAGACACTGAGATGAGAAGATGCTCGTGTTACCTCTTGAAGCCTCTGACTCCAACATGCCAAATTCTTAGAGGCATCTGACTTTTTCCATCAACTAAGAAAGGGGCCTTCTAGGCCCCCTGAATCACAGCCATTTTAGGGATATTGCGTGCATGAATACTTCCCTCCCAAAAGATGGTAACTTTTTCTAGTTTAAATCAAACAGTTGCATGAATTGTATTATAAACTGGAAAAAAAAAAGAAATACCTCTCAGAGTTTTTAGATACACAGCTATCATCTACCACAAACAGAAGGATCTATACAGGGCATTAAGAATGTTCCATCAAACCAAAATTTAAAAACTATTCATTTCTGCCTAAAAAGATGTGTCTTAGGAAAAAAAATGGTTTTTAGAACCCAGTGCTTCACTTTACATCAATGATAAATTAAGAGATTCAAGCTTAGCATTGGTAGCTGTACCATCTGCACACTTTATAAGCAGTAGAAGTATTTAGTATGTCTATTTTTGCTCATGCAGAACTCCATAATAAATAAAATAAAAAGTGTAATATAAAAGCCCCACTCTATTTACTAAGAGAGCAGCGGAAAAAAATATTCACATTTGCAGGCTTCCAGCTACATGCTAAGGCTTTGAGCAAAGAACTATGGAAATTCCACAAAGCATAAGCACACAACATACAGCACAAATGTGCTAATTCAGGACGACGTAGGCGTGGGGGAAGCACAAAAGTTCAGCAATGCATCTCATCCCTGGCTCAGATGAGGTGGAATAACTAATGCTCCAGTGCTAGCTTCCAAAACTAAGTACTTTTACAGATGATTCTACCTACTCATACTGCATCACCTAATGCAGTTTCTCACAGTGTGCTAGAGAAGTCATGGTCAGAAAAACACATTTCGAAATAACACAGAATTTTCTCTGCATAGTATTCTTACCCCAGTATTACTAACAATCCTTGGTTCATCTCGTTACTCTACAAATTTTCACAGCTCAAATACATGGAACTGTTGCAAGAACACAGACTGACCTGATGCACTTTGATAAGCAAAAAAAGCAATAACCTCAGCCCCACACACTATGACAGAAAGGCTGAAGCACTGCCCAGCTAACGACGTGGTAGTGAGGCAGGCAGCGCAGAAAAGCTATCCCAAATAAACTCTACCATTAGCTTATCTCCTGGTAGCCTATTTTTTGTTACTTATACTGAGGCCTCTTTAAATGAAGTACATTCTAATTTATGGAAGCAACCAACTGACATTTAACTACTTCAATGAAACGGAGCACAGATCACATCTCATCACATCTTGATCCAATGTGTGCAACAACCAACATCCACTTATTTCCCCCTCAGCTGTCCCCAGGTACAGAACTGTTACATATATTCCACAAACCACAGATCTCCTCACACTAAAATAAAAAAGACATATTTTTGCATATAATGTCCCCAACTGACTTAAGCAAAAAGTTAAAGTTCTAAAATAAAAATATTCATGGTCAGAAAAAAAAAAATTTCTACTAAGCCAATATTCCTCATCAGAGAAGTCTCTCTCTCCTGGCCACTGATTCTAGAATTTCTTTTTATCTTACTCTCATTGAAACATGGTGTGGACTTAAGGTGACAAATACATCTTTGTTATTTACCTGTCCTGTACAGCTTTTGATCCTGAATGTCTAAATACAGACACTTCGGTCAAAAAAAAAATTTATGTGTGCTGAAGTAGAGGCTTTGAAATGCAAAAATTAATATAACCATTATTCCCAGCCTCTTTCAACCTATCTGTAGTAATTTTCATGTTCTTACTGTCTGTAATGCAAATTTGTCTTACAGTCTTTGCAAAAGGAAGAAAACAGACTTCACTGCAATACTTTTACAGACAAAGGTGGTTTCATCTCACAATAATCTACAATAGAGCTATATATTCCAGTCACAGGTTTGCAAAAGCAGGCCATACATTCACAAAGCTCTCCAAAGATTAATTGGCTCATTTATACTTTTAAGGTAAGAATACTTTTTTTCCATCTGCAGAACTGCAGATGAAGGACCTGATAAGAGTAAAGCTGTAATTTTAACATGTTTTCAGAGTCTAGTGTAGACACTTGTCAATATGACATGCTAACAAGTATCCTAAACCTTCACATCCTCCCTTCCCTGCCATTTTATAGGCTCTTCTCAAATTTAGATGGGCTCATCCTCTACATTACAGATTACAAACACACTCTAGATTTAGCTGTGTACACACACAGCGACTTCAGTGGAAGCACACAAAGGTTCAGGATATGCACCATCCTTACAGCAGGATTTACAGTTAAATAGACCCCTTAACTCTGCACGTTACATATTACAGATTATGTTATAGGTTTGTACAACTGTCAGCTCAGTATGCCTTTATTTTAAGAGGGAAAAAGAAAAACTCTGATCAAGCTACTTGCCAAATCAGAATCCCAAAATATTCATGATCTCTTTTAAACAACAACAAACTCTAATAAATTTTAAGTGGTACCATTTTAAAGGACTCCACTTTAAAAACTGGACTTGATAGCTGAACTTAAGATGTTAGGATATGTCAAAAATACAAACCCAAAGAGCTGCCTTTGATGTGACTGATTAAACAACTTTTGTCTCTGGTATCACTAATGGAATGAGTAAATGGATTGCAATATAATGTATAATAATTCAGTTACATACTAGTAAACATTTCATAGAGATCAGAGCACTAAAGTCTCAGTTCATGTTGAATGATTTTATAGACAAATAAATATGAGCTTAAATGCCAAATAAACATCCACTGTTAACAGTGGATGACTGGTAAGCCATCACACACAGTGGCCCGTGGGTATTGCAGCCAGAGGTACACACAAGCATAAAGCACAGTCAAATGCTGTTTACAAACAGGGTTCAAGATGATTGTGCTCTCAAAATCCCTTTTCCAGAAAAATCAAGGCAAAATCTAAAAATGGACTGGTTTTGATTAGAGATAATTTCATACTGGGAAGGATTTCAAGTCACTTATTTGCCAGTATTTTGCAATATAGGAACAATTTCTTTCCATGTAAAACTGCTTGAGATAAGCAAAACAAAAAAGTTTCTAAAAGTAAATACTTCAAAACTAACTCTGAACATACTTCCTACATGGGCTTCATCACGTACTGAAAACAGCTCTACACCTATAGTTGTACCAAAGCTCTACTGGAACAAACAGCAAAGTTGGGGAGTAGAGTTTTCTTATGTGGAAAAATAAAGAAATCAGCATTTCCATATCCACCAAGAAAGAAAAACGTAGCAGGTTCACTTTTCACCATATTTATCACTGTGTTTAGTTACTTGGAGTTTGCAAATACAATGCACTGCAACACAACACATCAGAAACTTAGGCTTAGTTCAGTCTTATTTCCTAGTGAAATGACTAGGAAAAGTTATTGTTATTGATAGAATGGATCAAATCAAATACTGATGAGATGGAAGATGTACACACTGTGGTTGCTCAGTAAGCTAACAATAACTGACCTTTACAGCTAAAAAAACAGTTTAAAAAAATTTTAATAATGGTTAATACGTTAATAATGTTAATAATGGTATTTTTGCAAAGCTTCAACTTTTCACCCTCTCTCCAAATAAGTAATTTTACTTATAAAGCATATTTTTAAAAGCCATGCTCCAATGAAAAGAGGTGAAAGGAAGAAATGTGCCTTTAAGAGCAGAAAGCACTGCATTTCACTACTTGGAAGGGAACCTACACCCCACATTTTACTTGCTTGGGCTAAGATGCAGCTGCTAACAGACAGGACTTTGCAGTCACCACAGCCAAATCTTTATACAGTAGCAAGCACCAGGCAATAAATGTTCTGAACACTGGCCCAGCTCACCTGCCTTCAGCATATGAAAAACTGCTACGTTTTTAAGTGGTGTTTTTATTAAAAGAAACTCAATGAAAATATGGGAAGAGCTATCCAGGAAAGGCTAGCAGATGGAGAGACTAGCTGACACATAACAATAGCTGGTGAAATATTACTCTTATTTTCTGTAATAAACACCAAGATCAAAACATTACGCAAGTTAAATTTCCTTGAAAGGTTCCCAGCAGGAGTTTTCCTTTTTGTTTGTGCAGTACGCGATTTCCTCTCACCCACAAAAAAACATACCAAGAATGTGCATGTGCCACTAACACTAAGCAGCACTTCCTTAATCACTCATTTCCAACAATTTATGGATGATCAGTGGCAAAAACGAGCAAAAATAATGAAAGCATGCAATGAAAGCTCATTGAGACAAACCGGCTTGGACTTCCTACTCATTTCTGTGTCTCTTTAAGATGGGGGTCTGATACAAATTAGCCACTGGGAAAAAAGTCATCTGGTCATAAAATACAGTACAGGGTCACTTTTATGTAAGTTTGCCAAAAGGGACATAAACCAGGACAATTTCAAACTGTGACACAGGATAGAAGTATATTAAAAAAATCTTTGTTCCTCCTCCATTGTGCTGTCATGTTGCTCAGCTTTATAGACATTCTGAGCACCAGCTCTGGCCTCTTCGCTTCCACCTGGTCTACCTAATTAATTAAGCAAGGAAGTTACCTCAAATTTTTGTACTATTTGTTTTTATTATCATGCACTCCTTTTGATGTTCCAGGAGTTAACCTCTTAATCCACAGACTCTGTGTGTTGTGTTCTGAACATTTTGAGATGTCTGGATAATTTGGATAATTGGTCAGGATGTTGCTGTCGCCCATGTTAAACTTTATGCTATGACTTCAAGTTCAAAGATCAGTATTAAGGTAAAATACTTCATAAAGCCTTTTTAAAACTCTACGCTTGTGATTATGCAATACCTAGTTATTCCAGTTCTCACAGCAGTAAATTGTACTATTTGTATTTTCCTGCAAGGAAATTATTCCTAAACATTTTTATCTTTGTCAAGTTCAAACAAATACAAATTTTTGTTGAAGTTACATCAAGCGAAAGCATACTTTAAAAGGTCAAGAAAAGGTGTAGCAATTATCTCCTGAAAAATGCTTCTCCTTCACACAGTAGCATACATGTAATTTTCTGGGCAGTCTGTTATCACACATGGATATATCAGCACTGTGACCTACAGATGCTCAACTGCAAATACCACAACTTTTCCTTTTTGGAGAGAAGGATAAAGAATGAGGTTAGTTCTGACACAAAGAAACACAGTTGACATCTTTGCTCCATAATTGCTACAGAATCTGAGCACGTCAGTGACAACTGAAAGATTATCTAAACAGGAAACATAACTTTATGCACAGACTCTACAAAGAAGACAAGAAGAACATAGAAAAATATGAAACAGTTTTTAATATCAATGCAGATCAAAGTTGCATCAGGTACTCCAATAACTCAGGTAATAGCACAGGCTCAGGTGTAATATATCACTGTGACCTTCAGCTACCTCAGTAGTCTTGAAAAACTTAATTCACCTGTGTGCACAAAAATACACATGGGCACAAATATAAACATCTGTGCATATACAGGTATGTGTATTATACACCTCTAGTATTGTTTCTATAACTATTATCCTGATAACAGAAGTCTGAACCTGCCATTAAATGGAAATAAACTAGAGCGAAGAGCAGCACTTCAGCTCTCAAAGGGGCCTGGTCAAGCCCCTTGGGCTCAAAATGCCCTTTTTGAATCAACACAGTGGCTTTTATTAAAAACTAGGCAAAGAATCAGTCTGAACTTCAGTACAGCACTGCATCTGTCCATGGCGAGTGCCTAATTTCTCTCCTCTGCACACTATGCAAGTCCTTGGTTGTTTTAAACTGTTGCCCTGAGGAACTGAAGTGAGTCTGTAAGAGGGGCCATGTGCCATGTAGAAAGTATACTAGCAGGCAAAAAAAAAGCCATAGTAAATTGGAAGATGGTTAATCAAACCCATTCTGATTCAGGAAACTCAAACAGTTAAGGGAGCAATACTACCTTAGAAGAACATGGAAAGAAAGGTTATACAAAGCTTATAATCATCCATGAGCTATCTAAAATATCATAGCTTCTGAAAAAATCACATTACAGTCAATGTATAAAATCAGCTTATAGCACAGTCTATGATAAACACACATAGATGGCTAAAAACTTTGAGGGTTAGGCCCATATGCCAGAACTGAAATAACTGTTGCTATTTAATCTGAACAAAGACATCAATTAAAAATAAATGTTTGATTTCAGAATTTTTCATTTGCAGAACTTTTATTAAAATTCAACAAGTAATTTATATATGAACACCTTCAAAGAGACATCTTCACTGTGCACACCTAAATCTCAAGTGACCTATTTCATCATATTGCCTAACAAATGCAATTCAATGACAAGTTCAAGATGACCTACATAAAAGCTTCCATTGCAAGTCATTTTATCCAAATTTTGAGCTGAGTATCTAGAATCAACTGCTTTCACAACTCCCAACTGAAAAATTAGAGATTACATATCCATGCCAAACCTCTTTACTGAATGTCTTCACATTTACAGTAGATCTCTCTTCTCTTAAATGCTGCAAGTTCTGCCAAATATATGAAATGTTCTTTTAAATGGAGATCACTAAAATCTGATTTTCTAGTGAACAGTAATAGCATTTGAACAATGTTTTATCTTTCTGGTCCATTAGTTAGATGTGATGAATGCCAAAATATGACTTCGTTTTTAAATTTACACAAAATAATTTGTTAAAGTACCAGAATTCTACAAAGTAATCATGGTCTCAAAATCTTCTCTGAAAAGAGGTAAGTATGCTTTCCATAGATTTTTGTCAAAAAGAGATGGGAAATACTCTTACTTCACGGATTCTAGAACTGAAAATTTTACAAGTGTGATTAATCATAAATTTTCCCAGATTCTAATCACCAATTATGTGAGGTAATTCACTAATATATATGGTAATTTTTGCACATAGAATCAATTATCTGCATCAGTATCTGAACAGAACAGCACACTCAATTTTAAACATCAGCTTAGTCCAGAAGTGACATCTGCCCGTTATTTTCCAAGGAAAGTAACCAAAGACAAGGCATGTTCATTTTAAAACAGACCACAGTTCCTGCATCTTCACCAGCAACTTTACGGCTCACTTAAAACTGATTAAACAATTCAGCATGTCCACATCCATTTTGGATACTTTTAAATAAAGCAGCCAGCTAGAACAGACATTGAATAAAGGCCTAGTTGTACGAGGAATCACACTTGGCTTCTGGGGTGTTGCACAAGCCTACAGAAGTCAAATTAAAAACAAAAAAAAAGAAAAACTCCAAAACTGAGTTCCCTCTCCTCCAATAGGTGGGTTTTGATGCTAAAATCTGATCTTATCTACCCTATGAAGAAGCAAAACTACTTTAAAGCACCAACAACCAACTTATTCCTGACATCTGCAGAAGATGACAGTTCTGTCTCATCTAGAATTACAAACACTTCCAAGTGTAAACATGTAATGCTCATCTTATTTACCTTGAATGGGATTTATTGACAGCCAGTATCGTAAGGCAGTTACACTACAATTTTTGAGGTTACATTAAACTTGCACTTTACATTAATCTGGGATACATGAAGCATCTGTAGGAGCCAAGAAAGCTCTACAAGTCAAGGATACACAGCATAACTACGACACCTGGTACACTAATGGACAGAATCCTTGGTTTTGTTGGATTGCAGGAAACACAACCCCCACTGAAATCAGTTAATTTAATTTTTATAAGAGATATATTAGCTGTGGACAGATATTAAAGTGCCAAAAAGAAAATGGAGCAGCCTCCACATGAAAACTGGAAGGACAAATAGAGCTGCTGAATGTTCTTAGCCCTGAAGTGAAGGAAGAAGAGAGAAGAGCGTTTTCCAGCCAAGATGGACAGTTTGATGGAGTCAAACACAGTAGCCCATCATCAAACTCCTTTCAGTTGAATGCATTAGTTTGATCACCCAAACTCATAACTGAAGTGACCTGGATACATCTGCAGTTTGGTCAATACACAGCAAAACTGCAGGGGCAGCAGCATCGGCTCAGCACAGGCGACACCACACATTTCACACCCCCCGGCCAGGCCCTGCTCATGTTTTCTGACACAGCTGTATTGCTCAGTCTGTGCAATCCCCAGTACCTTCCCCTATGGAATAAAGTCCATGTTTCTCCATAGTATTCTCTCAGAATTAAAATTTTCCTTCACCCAGTAGCTTCTAAGTACCTTATTTTTTCCTCTCCTCTGTTTTCTCTCTTAAGTGAACCCTAAAATCCCAGCTTGAATGTAGTACTTCAGCTGAGTTTTCACTAATTCCATCAAGAACAAGAACGGCAAGTTCACTACCTCCATGCCAGTTCCTGTCAATGCAACCAGGAATTATGTTTTCCTTCCAAACACAATTATGGGCTTGTGACTTTACATTACACACCATCCATCAATGACTCTTAGTCTTTTGAATCCATCTTTAATTCATTTCATTTTCCAGATTTCAGATCACTTCCTAAGACCCTTTGCTTTCTGATAACTGTCATCCAAAGGGAGCAGAATTCCCCCAAGTGTAGTATCATTAAAAACAAAAGTGTAATCATTTGGATTATAAAGATTAATGGAAACATGCTACAATTGGTCCCCAGACAGCCATTCCAGTTTAATCTATTTGATATTTATGATTTGAAATTCATTTTGATGTGCCTCCCATTATAGTAATTTTTCACTGTAATTCTTCAGTTCACATACTAATACAATCGTTATCATCCTATTGTTCAAAAATTGCTTTGCCAAATTCCATGGTTCACTGAAATACTCAGCCCTCTCAACTTGAACACATTCAACTAAGCCTAATATTTTAAGGTATTCTTTACCCATTTAAGAGAGTTTTCTTAACATATTATTGTTAACACTGACTATACTCAAACCTCTTTTGGGATGTTCACAATCTTTAAAACTCACAAATCAAGCTTGTTTTCTCAGGGTCATCTGTTATTAAATCACCCTTCCCATAAGCAAGAAAACTGCTTCTTTTCCTTGTTATTTTATTTCTAGTGTATTTATTGAACCTTCTCTTAACATCTCAACAAAATCATTTCCAAAAACTAAAATCTTGATTAAATAACTTCATTTAAAATAAAAAACAGAATTAAGTCATTTTCTCTATCTCAATACATGCAGCTTTTAAGGAGTCCTGTTTCCCCACATACGTGGCTTGTGCAAGAGTGTGCAGCTGCACATACACCTTCACATACACACACACATCCCAGAGCCAGATCCTCCCAAATTTGTAATTTGTTTCATCAGAAGCAAGGGCTGAAAAGGAAATATATACTGTAATTGCTCTATATTTAACAGTATTTTCCTACCTTTTTTAAGCCGGCAAATCCTTCCGATTCCAGGAAGAAAAATGCAAAGGGCATCAATACAAACAAACACAGATTTGAAAAAAGAGAAGCAAGATTCCACAAACCTGCAACAAACAATAAATAGTTTAGAATTTCAGCTTCTAAGCTTTAAAAGTTACTACATTTTCCTACCTTACACATAACAATGCAGTTCGCATAAAAGTGCTAACGGAAGCCAGGTTTTTATGGATACAGTTATTTACATATCATTGCAGAGAAACATCCATTTCTCTGCATCATGATTTTCAAACAAAAAGTAGATAACAACTTACACAGCAGTAAATGTCTGAAACCATGGACTACTTTCCATAATACCCCATTGAAGGCCCTCCACAGAACTGTCTTAAAAGTTTTCAGGACAAAAGTGTCTTACTACTTATCAGTGAATCTCACAAAATTCAGTTCTGTGTACTCACTTCCTCCTGTATTTTTCCCAAGAGAAACTCCAACACACCATGGATTTTTACACGAGGATTTTACACATAAATGCCTGTCACCTCCAAATCAGAAGACACCATGTAACAGCTACAGCAGCCTTCCTCAATGGGATAACTGCTTCAGCAGGCAAGAGGACAGCACAGAAGTTGTTTCTCTCAAGGCCTTTAGTAAGGCTTTCAACATCATCTACAACAAATCCCTCCGAGCCCAATGCAAGAAGTATGGTCTAGGTAAGTGGATTCTGAGGTGGACCGAACATTGGCTCCGTTTCTGGGCTCCCAGGGTTGTGACCAGCAGGACAAAGTCAGGCTGGAAGCCAGTCACCAGCACTATATAAATCCCAGGGGATTGATGGGGGGTTTAACCACAATGGTGACCTGAGTGATGGGAGAGAGCATGTCCCCAGCAGGTCTATGAAAGAGACAAGAGGGGAAGGAGCAGTGTCATGTCCTGCCACTCCAATGAACCTCAACAGGCTGGACAAACAGACAGAGAGCAGAGGGGACTCAGGGAGGTTTTATCAGTGTTTATAAGTATCTGATAAGGAAAGAGGAAAGGAAAACAGAGCTGGATCTTCACAGCAGTATTCAGTGAATGGAGAAGAAGCAATGAGCATGAATTGAAAAACTGGAAAGTCTTAGTCATAAAAGGAAAGAACTAAAACAAACTAAAAATCCCAAACATTTTCCACCGCAAGTTTACTCAAACACTGCAACAAGTTGCCCACAGGTTTTGTAACCTCCATTCTTCACCATGTTCAAACCCAAATGGGCAGTGCCTTGAGCGGCTTCTCTGACTGACCCTGCTTGGAGCAAGTTATTTCCAGAGGTCCTTCCAACCTCAACCATTCTGTCATCTATGTGAAAAATCAACAACTGACTACAACTAGGACATCTGTAAGACACATGTGACATCTGCACAAAGGGAAAAGGTTTAGAAAACAACCTGAAGTAATAACTGATCTCCATCAGGGTACCTGCGCTATTTAGATTTTCTAATCTGAACACTTTGTGAAGCTTCACTCACCATCAGTCATTCTATCAGAAGTTGTGCAGGATGTGGTGTTTCTTCCTTATAAAAGCAGAAGTTTACCTGAATATTAGTAGCTAAAAGGCTTAACTACTGTCACATGTTCTGCATCCTGAAAAAAACCAGCTCTGTAGAGAAAAACAAGCTCAGTTCCCTACCTTCCCCAAAACACATGTTTCCACCATTCTGCAGGTCTATGTTAAATCACCTGAAACTCAAAAGAATAATATCCTCCACTGTAAGAAAATTTGAACTAAGAGCTTTGTTTGTTTCCTTTCTTCCCATGTACAGGCTTGCCCCTTTTCTTCTTTGAAATTGTCCATTTTGGAAAGAATAGGGAAGGAAAGAGACATTCACTGGATATCTGGGGAATTCATTATTGAGAGAATTTCTCTATTTAGTACTAAATGTAAAATAGTTAGCAGTGATCTTCACCTATACCCTCTTAAAAAATGCTTTCAACGATATACTTCTTTTTACCTTATATGAAATTATTTAATTTTGAAGGAGAAATAAAAAAAAGGGTGAAAGAGGGAGGTAAAGGACCAAAAGAACTACAACACCAAGACACCAGGATCCAAACTTAGCCAAATTCAATGCAGAAAACAAAACAAGAAAATTCCAGAAGATGTGTGAAATATAACACTCAATTGCTAAAGAAAACAGACTGCCTAAAGGTGCCTAAACTCCAGTTAACAAAGAGGGGGATTTTTCCTTTTGAATTTGCTTAGCTGGGAAGCTCCATTCAGGCATAGCAACATCAGCAAGAATGTCATTAACAGCCCTTACCAGGGGACATTAACTCGGCCAATCTGCCTTTTTTTTGTTTCCTCCCCTAAAAAGTAAGACACCAGAGTGAGAATAGAAATACTACTAAATGAGGTGGGAGTCTTATTTCAGCAGTTTTCTCTAAGTGAAGACAGACTGCATTCAGTCACCTAATGCAAGGCTGGATACCTGCTTGTCCTTTCAGCAGCTCTATTACACTTATATCTTACAATATAAAACAGTGCTTAAGCATTGCACAGTATGTAGAGCATGTTAAGGGAGGGGAGAGTGTTCCACATCCCATGTGATTTTTAGTTAAAATCCAGAAATTGACACATTAGCATCTGACAAGAACCACATTTACAGAATATTACACTGCAGAGCTACAATATGCACCTAAAATTATGAGAGGGATGGCCAGTGATATTCTGCTGCTGACAGACATATGCACTTTCCTCAAATAAGGAGCATAAAGCCCTCCGTATTTCTTATCCTAATCTGACAGTTCAGAAATCAAATTAAAATAGACCCAGAAAAAGAACTATTTCCTACTACACTGACAGCATCATAAAATTGTATGAGAAACTTCCAGATATCAACATATAGAAAAGCTTTAAGCAGTCTATTAGAATTTTTTTCCTTTGCATTTGTTGTGACCTAAGAATGTCCCCCATAAAACAAGTTAACGAAACATAAAAATTAAAAATCTCTCTTTGGCAAGCAGATTAGACCCTAAGCAATTTCTCATCCTTCTTACTCATGGCAGTTTCATTACGTTTTATCCCCACCTGGTGGTTGTAGCCAACAGCAGCACAATGGAACAGCAGCTGTCAGAACTAGTTCTGGGTTTAGTTCAGCATGTATCAATTAGGTAAGAGCTCTTACTCTGGGTCCAGGCTTGGCCTTTCTGCATAATTTCAAAAATTTACGGCATATATTTTCTACATTTTTATATGACACAAGTAATGCAACAATCTACAGTATAAAACCTCTTAGAGTAAACTCCTCAGATTACAGCTGTCATTGATAAATCCAGAAAAAAATGTTCTAAAGCAATACAAATTTTCCCATTTGATAACATTTGCAAAGCAGTACTCAAACCACACGGGAAGGCTTTGCCAGACAGAGTAATATGGAATGTGTATTTTCTTGAGCGCTGTGATAGCAGCACGATCCCCCAAAGCTCTCACAAGTATTTCTCCTGACTCGGCCGAGGTCCTGCCAGACCTGGATCAGGTTTTAGCGCGGGGAGACGCGGGTGCGCAAACCCAGCGAGTGCCACAAGGGGGAGCTGTTCCCTCAGGGAACGGTTCCCGCAGCCAAGCCCAGATCCAAAACCTCCCGATGTTCCTGGAGCTCTTCCCACCAATGAATCCCCCCAAGATTTACCACGGCCGTACCTTCCTCTACAGTAAGGCTGGCGATACACACACCTGGAAATATCAAGATGCTGAATTTACTTCCCTGCTACCCACTGCTATTGGACTTCAGAAACACAAATTATTCTGTGTATTCATAAAGTGGTCCCTTTCAAAGATTATCACATTAAACTCAAAATATGGTCACTAAAAAATTCAAAAGCCTTCCTATTTGACAGCTACTTACACCAGCAGCTTTTTTATTAACCCAAGTTTTCTGAAGTAGTGTAGCAATCCTGACAGAGTAAAAATTTCTGAATTGGTTATTATATAATTTTCAGTCTCTGAAATATTTTATTACCCTTTTTTGAAAGACAGTTCAGACACAGAAGAAAGGATTATTTTCTAGTAAGTTTTTTTCATGTTTGGGAGTAAAGAATATAAATGTCTCAGCAGCTATATCCATATGAAAAACAAGAATTAGCTGGGTTTTTTCCTCCCATGTAGGAGACATACCAAATTAGCAATCCCCCAGGATGAGTGACAAACAGATCAGAGAAAAATTCAACAAGAAAGAACCTCTAAAGTCACACAGTGTAATCTGCCCTTAAAACAATTAAGCTGCAGGTGCAATCAGGTTGTTCAGGGCTTTAACCATTGAGTTTTGGAAAACTTTCAAGATCTCCCAGTGTCTCTGGCAACCAAAACAAACCACATCCTTGCAAGGTAGGGATCAAGAAATTAATGAATTTGCTATCTGTATTATTAGACATTTAGAAAAAAGTATACATTTCTCAGAGAAGAATCCCCCAAAGCCAAGCTACTACATCTTCACAGGAGCTAAAAGGACACTACAGTTAAATTGTAACATTATTTGTTCCAAATTAAATAGTTTCACATAATGAACCTACTTTCCCCAGCCAAATCTATCAAAGAATGTCCTGTATTCACCAATTATTATTACATTCCATGTCTTTACCACATGACACACTTATATTCCATGACTTCCCTTGTTTACAAATAAATCAATAACAGATGAATTTAACTATCTAAAAAAATTAACTAATCTAACCTAATTTAACTATTTAACCCAAACTGCAAGTTTAAAACATTTTTTTATTTTGAGAATAAATTCATAGGTATAATCCTTAAGAGAAAGGCATATGAATCTTGCATTAACACACAAGGAAGAAGTTTAAACAGCATGTTCATGTTAGCTTCTAATAGTTCTTATTTACATTAATATTCAAAGCAGTGAATTTGGCTTAATTCCATCAAGCCTGTATAATTCTTAAAAAGAAAAAAAAACCAACAGTTAAGACAGATTTTGTGAAATATCACACAGCAGCAAAACCAACAGGGCAACAGCACATTAACAATTCAATTAGCATATTAAATGAAAATGGAGTTATCAGTTTGAAAATAAGAACATATCTGTGCACGTATAATGAAGACATCCATTTTAATTAAATTATGCTGAGTACTAACCATGAATTAGTGAGCCATTTAACCACTGAATATAGTAGTTTTGTGGAAAAGAAAGCAGGATCTCATTGCTGATTATTGAGAAAGGTAGAAGCAGGACTGCACCAGCTGAAACTGCTAGAGTGAAGGTGCTCAAGAACAGCCTGAAATTTAAAGAAATGTACCACTGTTACCACCAACATGCTCTGAACAGGGGGGTAAAAGTAGTTATCCTACCTGTTAATCACTGTCTGGAAGGCAACACATTCCTACATTGCAAATGGGCAGGAGAAATAGGGATTTCCACATTTCACTTCCAAAAAGCAAGTTTTAAATACCAAACAGTTTACAGAATCCAGTAAAATGTTTTTACCAAATACCATAATTATTCTCTTGGGATTTGCATGCATTCAATTCCAATGTAATACAAAGGTTACTGGAGTTCATGAAGTACCTTTTCATGAGTCACCTCTTTTAGTTTTCATTTCCCACATACACAAGAAAAAAATATTTTAATTTCTATATTTTTAGTAGAATTTTATAAAGCAGGGCAGCTTTCTAACATCTGAAGAGTGAATGCAATTATACATAAATATTTTAACACCAAACTGAACAAAAATTGTTTTTCTTTCACAAAGTAGTTATTCAAGTTATCATCTCACAGCTTTAAAGTCAATACATAGGAATTGTCAGAATTATTTAAAATATTTAAGCTTATTCTTTTTAGATCCCAAATACAACTTATATCAAATGCCATCTTGTGGCATTAAAGAGAAATGTGTTCTTATTTTTTTTAAGACCAACAAAACCATTCTTACAGAAATAACGCAATGCATAATAAAATGAGAAATAATTCTCAAAATTGAAGGACAATAAAAGATACATAGAACATCCCTAAAACACGAGCATCATTAAGCTGCTTACAAAAAAATCTTACTTTTCCTTTACAGTCTACAAATTCATTTTTCATTCACGCAATACTTAATTTAAAGAAAGTCTGAGTGACTAATTCTATTTTTAAAAATATTCTTATGCTATTGTGGGTTTCTGAGACTTTTTTTTCATTTATTTAAGGATGTTTAAGTATTCTAAACCAGAATTGTGAAACCTAACACACTACAGTGAGGAGCTACAGCAGTTTGGCTTTGTTTCCCTCACACAAACTCCTATGGAAGTCCTGACAAATTATGCGAAGAAAAATCCATCTACAGATGTTTCAGAGTAGCTGCTTTTTGGAAAAAAGCATGCACACTCTTAGGGAACAAGAAAGCTTAGGCTGAAAGTAAAAAACAGCATTTCTTATTTATAACAACACTTTTAACAAAATGCTATTACTATGATGGAAATGCTCATCTTAAACCGTTCTTCATGCAAACACAGTGTGTTTGCTGTATTTTAAAGCTAAATTAGAACACAGTTCACAAGCCAAATTGTACCCTTTGAATACTGAAAAATGCAGAACCACAGGTGGAGCACAGGTGCTATAAAAATAACTCAATCTAGAAGAGCCTTCACTGTAGTCTTAAAAGCACAGGAGAGATGCTCCTGTACTAGAGAAGGAAGAGCTTCATGGCATTTATAAGCATGTATTGTTCTCTAGATCTGAAGCAGACCTTGGGGCAAGCATTTTGAATTCATAACTAGAATCTGTATCAGACACTACTGGGAGAAGTGCACCTAAGATTTACATCACCTCAGTACATATCTTTCAAGCTTGCCACCATCACATACCTAAAAGTGAACAGCTTGCAATGTACTCGGCACCTTCCCAGGGTACAACACAAATCCATAAAGTACTCAACAAGCTCTCCTTCCAAGAGGATGACAGTACCACCAGGAAAGAGCTAAGAACATTGCCATAAGCAAGTAGCAAGTTCAAATAGTTCAGCAAATTGTAAAACTGAGAGGGCAGCAAGAGCTCATGGATGTTGTGTAAATCCTGAGGCAGAGGAGACATTAATACCCAGCTTCACAAAGGAACAGGATGAGGAGAGAGTTGCTGGCAAACCAGCAGGTCTGGCAAGTGTTTGTCTTCCACGTGTTGTTCTTTTTTAAGCTTTTTTACAATGATCAAATACAGCCTTAGAGGGAGCTAACTTACTTCCCAGGATCCACTGCCTGCCTTGACAGGGCTTCCATCAACTGCAGTGGGAACTTAAACACCTCTCATCTGAACACCTACGTTTTGGAGACACAAACTCGGGTGCAAGTCTTGCACCAAGTTCTACCTCTTGCATCAGGCCCTTGTGCAATATTCTGGCCAATGCAATATTCAGGCCTTCCAGGAAAACCACAAGTGAAAAAAGCCCTAGACCAAGCTTCATTAACATGGTGCCACTTGACCAAATCTATTTCCTCTGCTCTCACACAGTCTATTTTCTGTAACATGTAAAATGGACTGTTATTTATTTGGAAGCACACAAGATTCCTATCATAACAATCTATTCAGGACAAAAAGTTCTGCAAAAAAGAGCTATACATACGATATTCTGTTAACAATGGCATCTTCATCCTCTTGCTCATCTGAAAATTAAATTACAGCAGGTTATATTCAATACTTACATGTATTTCCTCAGGCCAACATGAATATACAAAGGAATAATTATCATTTACAATTAAAATTTACACTTACTGGTACAATTTATTAGCATCAATAAAGAAGGTTCCTTCCAA
This sequence comes from Calyptomena viridis, assembly GCA_013390005.1. NCBI lineage: Eukaryota > Metazoa > Chordata > Aves > Passeriformes > Eurylaimidae > Calyptomena > Calyptomena viridis. The sequence continues at coordinate 41,548 of WEIV01011481.1, read as the reverse complement.
AAATGAATACTCTTGCTTTTTTTTCCCCCTAGTCAAACTCTTTTCAATCAACGTAACAATACTTAAATATGCAAATCAAAACTTCTTGGAAACATCTTCCAGAGGACTCTATGGCAAACACACTTTCAGATCACTACTAGCATGGTTGCTGCTAGAAACTGTCCCTTTGGGCATCTCTGAAACCATGGAGAGCAGGCAGCTACTGCTGGAAACCTCTAAATAGATGTCTCATTTTCAGTATTAATATCTTCTCAAAACAAGAAAGCACACCCAGAACAGTAGTGATGACCACTCAGTTGCTTCCCCTCACTTATCCATCCTCTCAGCTCCTGGGAATTTGGGGCAACAAGGAGAGGTGTTGGTATTCTTGTTATTTGTTTTGGATTTAAGGTATCATGGCTTCCCCTCTGATATTTCAAATTTTAGACAATTTCTATTTATTTATTCCTCACTTAATACTCCAACTTTCTGAAATAATATCAACATGTAACTCAGAGATCAACCACTAACACATCCTTCACTTATTCTTTACATCTTTCTCTACATCAGTACACAAAAGCAAGCATTTCAAAATTTGAAATCATTTTACACTCAGCTCTCTTGTGTTTATCACGTTTTCCGTAAGAGATAAATCAAATTTATTTTAAAATCTGAGAATAAATAAAGCCAGGAGTTCTATGCTCTTAGGAGTCATGTACACACTTGAAATAACCATGTAGCCACTAACATTATGCTGTTTTGAAATTCTTCTGTCAAAGTACATGGGATTGTTGGGGTTTTTTGCTGGGAAGCTCCGGATGTTTTGAGAGACAAAGTCAAGGTCTCCTATGAATCATTTTGGCTACAGAGCTTGTTGCAGAAACAGCGAACAATTTGTACTCACTCAGAGTTCCAGATGTGTTAACTCTTCAAAAATGTCTCATCAGGAAGATCCTAGCAGGCTACAAAGTTTGCCTAACTAAATGCTCATAAAGCTTTCATAAAGTCAGGACAGCTGCAGAACAGTTCCTCTTCGTAGCTGAGGAGACTAAGTGCCAAAAAAAGGTAATAAAAGTGCCTTTGCATCCAACAGTATTTGCCAAACCAGTTTCCTCTTCCTGTTTTTCCTCTACCTCCAAATGCTGGCAGCTTTGTCCTATCCAAAATACATACTAGGATCAGAAGACAGTATCAGTCTACTTTCTATGTTTAAAGAGATGCACATTTTTTTAAGGTATTAAATTTCATGAAAAGTTTACTTTTTAAGATGTGAATCCATCTATGAAAGCAGCTCTATCATAATACAGGTCATTAGAGCTCAATAAACCGTTTTCATTAAAGTTCAAAGTGCCAAGAATGTTTCTACAGAAGCACTACTAGCAAGCACCAAGGTTCCAAATAATCTGCTAAGAGTCAAAGAGTGACATTTTATCCAGATTTTTATGCTATTGTCTCTAGAGAAAACATAGAAAAAAATGACAAGGCTTCCTACAGCCTAGTTTCAGATAGAATGTTTCTAAAGGAAAAAAAAAATTACAGTATTATCTCAAGGAATAAGACTTCAGTGATGAAGTCATAAGGAACAGGTTAAAAACACTGAAATAACTGTACCTGAGCAAAGCAGGTCCCTTCTGTATCACTGGCAATGTATTACTTTACCTGCTAAAGCTGTGAATTTGATTTTGGTGCTAAAACACAGCTGAAAAAATTCTGGAAAAGCTGATGTGAAAGAAGAATAACAGGATCTAAAAGCAAGGGAGGCAGAAGTGTCTACTCGACATTAACCTCTTTCTTCCCCCTCAAAGTTAAATTTTGGGCTGCCACAGAGCCCCAACAGAACCAGTGAGCATAGCTCTCCACAGGCAGCCCCTCCCACTCAACCACAGAGTGACAAGGTCAGCACCCACTGATCCTTTTCTGAGACACTTCAGTGCTCTCCCCACCTTGTTCAGTGATACCAGAAGGCACAACAAAGGGCCTGACAAATGCCAGAAGGGAACTCAGGAACAAAGGGAGCAGACACAGGGCAATACAGCAGCACATACAATCAGGTCAGTCCAGGCTGCCATAGACCAGCAGCCTGACACTTTTAGTCAGAGATCTAGTTCTGCTTTCCTTGTGGAGACAGAAAGAAAAAGAATCATCTATTTACTTGAAAAACAAAATTCTTTTGGATATATTAAAAGTTGTATGCTTACCTGCTTTCCTTTTGTATCTTGTGATTATGAAGTAGGAAACAATATAGAGAACAGCAAACAGGAGAAAACAGATCTGGAAATAAAACATTGCATTTATTAGGTTATGAAGAAATGTCTGGATTTCAATAAACAGAAAATCCGGTCTCAATAACTTAAAACTCAATTCAGATCAACAAGGGTGTATTCTATGTAAATTTCAAGACTGTTACGTTTTATATCTTAACAGAAAGTTAAACCCATAAGAACAGTTTAATTAGAGTAACAGGTACTGGACAATTATCTTGCCAGCAAGTTCCACTCTAAAATTAAGAAAAAAACCCTTTACAGTGTGATTTATTTGAGGGACAGATGGGCGAGATGGCCTGTTTTTTGAAGTTTGAATCCATTTGAGTTGTGAAAGTTGTCAGATTTATATGCCCTTCACATGTAACCTAAGGGTAACTGTATCTTACACAACAGGTTGTTGAACATCTATTTTGGAGTAAGCTGTCAACATGTGTGGAAAGAAACAAGCATATTTACTATTTCCATCATGTCTTGAACCAAACAAATTCCAGGTGACAACACACACACCACAAAGACTCAAGTGCCAGAGGGGATGTCCAAGCATGAGCTCATCAAACATGATATTTTCTTTACAGTCAGAAGCCAAGGGCATAATTTCCCTCCTCATAAGGTTGGTGGCTTATTTAGGTCATCTTGGGTCTTGATACTACTATAAACATGGCTCAGTCAGAAATGCAGCAAGGAAGAAGCATCTTCTGTGTAGCAAAATTATGTCACTGGGCAACAGCTGATCTATTTATTTACTCAATCATTTGTGGATTTGTTGCCTTTAAGAACTCACTGTCTTTAAAAAATCAGGAGCAGAAAAATTCTCCTAAGAGAAAGGGAAAAGTGAAAGAGAAGGGAATAGTGACAGCCCAGAAAATTTGCATCTAAATCAGCATATTGCATCCAAGTCAGCAGAATCAGAGGGGGAAAGAACATATCACTAAGGAGAGACAGACTTTTTAAGAAATACTGATAAAAATAAGCTGAGAAGGCTATTTCTCTTGTGTAATCAGACATTTTAGATTAAAAAACCAAAGTATAGCCAAGTGTCTGAGCAAGGCATTTGGGTGCCTGGAACTGCCCTACAGGTGCCTCCTGAAAGTAGGGGGTCTGACAGTGGCAACTGAGCTCGTTCTCTCTGCAGACAACACACAGCAGCAACACCCAACACACAGACACTGAAAATTAGATTTCATAACTAGATCTCTGAATTCAAATATTAAATCTGAATAGAGCTCACCACTCCAGCTTTCCTGAGGATGCTTCAAAGAAAGGTTTTGATAAAGAATTCAATTCTTTAAATAATTATAAAGAATGTTATTAAGATCTAATAAAAATGATTCATAAAAATGAATCAGGAAGAACAAGAGAAACTGAGAACAGCCTTGGCTTTTCAGAGTACTCCAACACAACTCATGATGCCAGTATCGGAAAACACAATGCCAGTGCTGAAAGAATTCTCTAAGCTTCCAGTTCCTTTCAAAACTAGACCAAGGCTACAGTTGGAGACATCTAATTTTAGGCACCCATTCTTTAAAATCAGGTATCACATAGACAGGGTCATTGAATTCTTTAAAATTCTGTCAGATTCAAATAACACAGCACATGTGTAAAAAAGACATAGCTATGTTCATTTTTTGGTTTACTTTTATTTAAAGTAAGAATAAAAATTACAGCAATCTTGTCTGTAACTTCAAATAAAACAAATTACCTTTATTCTATCTGTGATAGCAAGGTTCCAATGAAAACGTGGGTTCTGTATTTATGAAGTACCACTGAGATAACTGAGGTATTTTGAGGGCATGGCAGGTAAAAGCTGTCCAGTAACACAGACTCTCAAATGCTGTGTTTCTGGTTTTAGATAACAACTACTTTGCAACTCAGCAATAAGGAGTAACTATATATCTTGCTATAATTATCCCTCTACTTCTGTCAGCACTGAGAACAACTTTGTAGATGTTTGACAAAGTTATTACTGAAAATTCACACAATTTTAAAAAGCAATGGCAAGAAAATAAGTAAATTCTGATAAGTGAAAGCTTTAGGATCCTAATATAAGAGAACTCATAAATTAAAAGTCATTCATACTGACCAAAACAAGTCAAGAAGCAAACTCAAATATTACTGCGGTCTCAATTTATACCCAGTGAAACCTGTGATCTTCAACTGTTTCTAACCATGCATTCTGAATACCTTTCCTAAAGCTAAAGTCAGCATCCAAACTATTTTTAGATTGGCACTCGGTTAAGCTGGAGAAAAGGAATGTGTTGTCCATGATAGCTGAAGAACAGGCTCCACTGTCCTGTCACACTGCAATCCTGGGTTCTTATTCCTCATACTGCTGTTTGTTTCAGGATATTTTCTTATTGGGGAAAAAAAAATCCAGCCTTCTTTGTATCTGTCCTAGGTTCAGTTCACGTCATGATGCCAGTATCGCCTGGGCTTGTACACAGCACTGCAGGGATGATCTTACAGCTCTATGGAACAGCATTAAGCCCTTCTTCCTGTACTGGAAATGCTTCACCACATTCTCCTGAGAATCACATGAGTAACTCAGCATTATCCTCCCATCACTGGCTCCATTCACAGTCCTCCCAAACTGCTTCCAGCAGAGCAGCTCTCAAGTTACAGTAGGTTTAGGGTTCAAGTTCATCATCATGTTTTGCTTTTTTTTTTTAAAAAACACCTTAACGTCAGGATACACCTACTCCTTTGGGGCAATGGAGGGCTTTCTAACCATGGTCTAACCCTCCTTTGTGCTGACCACACCTCCTAAAGAACTGGAGCTGTGCTTTTGTTTACTTCAAAGGTGAGCAAGACTGCTCTTTAGACTGATACCTAAGGCGACCACTGCCGGTTTCTTGGTCACTTTACATCTCTTCTACTAAGGCACAGTGACCCTAGTTTAAGATAATTATTCAATGCATTTCCTGGCATATGCAAAAGGAATACTACCAATGGTTATGTGGCTTCAGTTCCTAACAATTCCCAATTTCACCTCCTTAAAAAAAACATTGGAAGAGGGCAAATTCACATATACATATAGTCATAGTATCCTAAATCATCTGCCAACTTTCATTTCTAATCACCTATTAGAAAGCACAGGTAGTTAGACTGAAATAGGGCACTACTCACAAAAGAACAGCATACACAAAACTACTTGGATATCTTCAGTGAAAAATGGAAGAGTCTATATTCTTTAAATTCCATGTTTTCTTCACAGAACTACTGTATGTGACAGTACTGGAGCCAACATTGGAATATAACTTTAAATCCAAACCATACTGCAAGCTGTTTCCAACCAAAAAGTAGTGGTTTGTGCCATCAGCCATCTCTACAGTAAGAGCTGACAAAAGTTACAATGCTGCAAATACAGCAAATCTAGGACAAGCTATATTCCTCAGGTCCCCAAGTGCTCTGCAAGGAATTTTTCACTGGAGCTCAAATGAAGCTCTTCTAGGTTTGACTTGCAGAGACAGTCAAAACACCGTGCAAAGAATGTACCTGACTGTTATAAGGATTTCTGACATCTCCCAAAAGTCTTAACTTAAAAAAAAAAGCAGGGGGGGTAAACAAATCACAATTCACAAGTAATAATTCATTCCAACTTTGAGGGATAAAGTAGTTATGGATTTGTTGCCATTAGACTGGAAAGCTACTTTAAATGCAACTATGGTATATTTTCACCTTATAGGGGAAATACAACTCAGCCCATGTTTAACCAGATGGACCGGAATATAAAGGAAATAAGGAGGAGTACAAGAATTATATGGTTATAGCCAAACAGTCAAATGAATCAATTCTCAGTAATTTTTAATGTTTTGTATGGTGACCTCTCCACACTACTCACACCACGTGGATTATGCCACATACAGAGACTCCCTTTTAACAGGGCACACATTAAGAAGTCTTCAAACTTCATGCATGTAATTCATTCACATCTCTTCCCATGGACTAAATAAAACCTATGGCAGGACAAGCAAAATAAACCTGTCTTCTCCTGGAGTTCAATCTTTATTTGGGAAAGGAAGTACTTTATCTTCTGCTCAGTATTCACCAGACCCACCGAAAGGGGCAACTTCTGGAGACACACTGCACTACATTCTTAGGGATCTGGTATTCCTGGTATCCAACTCTTCCACAGTGTCATACTTCTGGATCTCTCATCTAAAGTCATCCAAGTACAATCCAAGTCATACTTTTGGATCTGTACCACACAGCCCTCAGCTTCTGTGAGAATGGAGCTGGAGATCACCTGAATGCATTTCTGTTTGACTATGTGTCTCTAAAGGGCTGCACTGAAGGGTCTGGCATTAAACATGAGCAGTGTCAGCCTGAACTAATTTAAATTACGTTGTACTTATCCCACTGACAACTACTAAGAATCAGATGACATTGATTTGTCACTGTGGATCATCTTTAAAATGCCACTGAAATTCATGCCTCAGACTGGTAATGCAGCATCCTCTGTTGCAAGTGCTAGAGTTACCCTTTCATGCTAAGACTATGCTCAATATGTGTAGGATTCTCTTATTTTTTCCTCTTAGACACAAGATTCAACCATCTTT
>WEIV01011481.1:3859-28051 GCA_013390005.1 Calyptomena viridis | reverse complement strand
GTAAGAGGGAGGGTGTGGAGAGACTAGAGAGTGACACAGAAGTTAAAACTTTTTCAACAGAAGTTATCACTGCGTTACCTCCTAAGTGAGGATAAATACCAAATTAAATAGGGAAGGGTGAAAGGCAAGGGAGAAAGCACTTCAGTTAAAAATAAAAATATTAGTCAATCTTGAAAAAAAAGGCATTAAAAATATATTGAATGTTTTCTTCATATAGTCTTCCATAACTGAAATTTCCATCTATGTCACCAGAACTGAACTCTGACTTTCTTATAACAACCTCACTGGCAACGTGCTTCGGGTCCTCTCTCCACTCTGACACTACCACCATCTCCTCTGCTGCTCTGCTTGTCTCTTCAGCCATTCCTCAACATCTCTGAAAACACTTCCTCCCAGAGGGCCTTGTGCTAATAATTCAGCAACACTCAGCATCCCTCATCACAGCAAAGACTGAGTTGTTATTACAACCCTCCAATCTCCCAGTTAGATCCTGCATCTTACCCAGTCCCTCTGCTCCATGCCCAGCTACCAAACCAAAACCCATATATGCTTGTTTGTGGTCATATAAGGAATAGCTGGTTTTGTTTGCTGTCAGTTCTTTTGCTTTTCATCAGGTTCTCTCAAATCTACTTACACCTTAACACAAAGTTTTCTTGAACAGATGTCTGTAACATCCATGAAGTGGATCCATCCATGAAGTTGACCCTTCTGGTCAACTGCTACTCCAAAGAAACACCAGTAACTCACAGGGAATTACTCTGAACTGTAACTAATCAAAACTTTTTACACTTTAGCCTTTCATGCTCATTTTATGTAAACAGAAAAGTGAAGCTCTCCAAAAGCTGTTTCTGTTTTGGGAAAAAGTATCTCTCTCCTCTTGTCTATGCCAAGTATTTGGAGATGCCTATTGATTCCAGATGGATCAACAGTGCTGATCCTCAGGACCAGCAGCCAGAAGATGACTCATCACTTCTTAAAGTTCAGCACAGCACCCATGTTTACAAGTAAAGGTATATTTTTTAATATGACAGAATTATGCCAACATTTTATATATTACGTTAAATGTGCCCCAGTCTCTCATGCCACTAACACAAACAATCCTTTATTCAGTTAGAAATCTTTTCCAAAATATTTGAGGAAAAAATAAAAGGAAGCAATACTGAGAAACCCAGGAAATTTATTTTTGAGATACAAGAACCCATTTAAGGTATACACTAGACCTCAAGTTTTCAATGTATGGATAAAAAAATGGAAAGGCATCAATTTTATCGAATAAAAAAATAAACTTACATAAGCATTCAAACACAAACATTTCAGTAAAAATCACCCACGCCTCTAATCAGCATTTTCTTCCTGGCCCACTTTCAGAATATCATCATTTCTGGCATGAAAAAGGGTCTGTGAAGATCACAGTTTTTAAGGAAGCAGAACTGGTCAGGCACAAGAGCACACTACCAACAGCAGTACAGTGTTTTCACATTTTACAGCCCTGTAAGGAATAAATGGCAGCAGTAACCACACTGCACTAGTTCATACAGAACAATCCTTAACACCATCTCCCACAGAACAGGACAAGAGGACAAAAGGCATAAAAAGAAATCAGACAAGAAAACAAAGTCAGTGGTATCAGTGTGAAATTGCAAGGAAAAAAAAAAATCAGAGACATGGGATGGTTGCAACTACCTAAAAAGGTCTTTCTAAACTGCTGGAAATTGTTATTTTACTGGAGGTAAATCTGAATCTAAAAATAATCTCGTTACCCTAAAACAAAAAAAAAACCTTAACATTTAGAAGTCATATGGTTAAAAAAAGCCCTCTTGCAGAGGGAATTACATTAAGAATTACAGAAACTAAATTTCTCAGAATATTTAGCATCTGAAGCCTGCACCCTGAAAACATTTAGTCCTACAAATGGAAGCATTTCACATTTAACATGAAGCTACATATTAAACCAGTTTCAATATGTGCCTGAACTTACATGAAACACTTAAGAGTTACAACAGCACTTCTGTATGCAAAATTATTCTACCAAAACTGATTTTTTCATGACTTAATACAATAAACTAATTTCCAAGTATACTATGTTTGTTCTTAAGCTTTCTAACTACTAATTCTATGGTTAAAAAACTGTGTTCTTCCAGTTTTCTCCACACTACAAATGCAAGCACAGTGTATTTATTTTGCCAAGGACACCATAACTAAGTGTATATGTATATTTTTACAAACTCAAACTCCCACATTTTCTAAGTGGAAAAATAACAAAAGAAGTAGATCCAAATTTTTAAAATACAAACTAATAATGCAGAATAGAAGACTAAAGCTGAAAAAAAGCAATGTAAGAATATTCTAAAAAGTAAACCCAGGGGACCACAAAGAGATTGAACCACTGCACCTACTTAATTTACATTTGAAAGAAACAGTTCACAACAACACCAGCACACAATGGAACACTTCATAAACAGACATAATAACAGGACATAAGGGAAAAGCAGGTCCCTAAAAGCTCAAATACCTTCCATGGATGTGCAAGACCCAGGAAATTATACATGAATCCAAAGGACCAAGAAGGGCAAACTAAGTGTACAAAGTAACAGGTCATATCAAACCAACACAGGACATGGTCTGGCCTTTACAACTTTCATACAAATGCTGATTAAGTACAGAACACAAACCCTCTTCTATATTTTGCCATCAACTAAAGCTGCTTTCCAGAAAGATGCCTCTTTTAGCCAGAACTGACTCTGGCTTTGTTGAAGTCAAGGCTCTCACTGACTTCAGGCCAACTCAGGGCTGTGCCACGAGTCTTACACTGGGTTCACAATCTCCACATTTACTTCACTGCATCTGAATTTTAAAGTTCAGACAAGCCTGAGTCTGGGTGTTTTCAACAGCTGTTGGAAACAACAGATCCTCTACACAGCAGATTCATATTTGAAGAGCTATGCTGAAACCAGACTAGAGAGTTAACCATCTCCCAGCAGTAAACATCATCCTCATGAGGCAACAAAATACAAAGCAGATGATTTTACAGCAAACAGGCACCCTCTTGAAAAAAACAGGTGCCATACAGACACTCCAAATGAGGTCAAGAGCAAACGGGTCTGAGTTAAATTAAGCATTAAATCACTGAGTCACCTCAAAAGCAGATGGATTTCTTTTTTAAAAAATAATCTTTCCCTGCCCTCACCCAATCTATAAACATGTGTCAGAAATAATTGTCTTTTGAAGGTGGAATTAGCAGAAGTTGGCACCCACAGAAAGAGACAGGCACCACCAGCAGAAGGATAACAAGTCTCGAATTTTTTTGTGTTACACAACTTTACGGAAAACTTTGTAGCTTGCCAGTTCAGAGAATAGATGAAACAGAAATGAAGCATTACATTGAAGCTAAGTTTAGTGTGCCCTTAGGACTCCATCAGAAAACACAATCCAGAAATTCTGTATGTATTCAAAGAAAATTTCTAAGAGAAGAGTAAAAAGGATTTTCTTTTCAACTGCATCAGCTTACTTTGATTTCTCTCCTGAATGTACCATTTTAGCTTCCAGTAAAGACTGTGCCACACAACTAGCTCTCCAAAGACACTGCTACTGGATCACATAAATTTGTTTTGCTCCTTACAGGCATATACAGGTCTCCTCCACCGTAATATTAAACAGCAAACATAGAACCATGGAATGGTTTGGGTTGGAAGGACCTTAAAGATCATCCAGTTCCAACCTCCTGCCATGGGCAGGGACACTTTGAACTACACCAGGCTGCCCAAAGCCCCATCCAGCCTGGCCTTGAACACTTCCAGGGATTGAACGACTTCCCTGTGTCAGTGCCTCACCACCCTCACAGTAAAATATCTCTTCCTAATAACTATTCTAAACCTCCCCTATTCCAATTTAAAGCCACTACCTCTTGTAACAAAATCCTCCTGCTAAATAGCTCCGCTGCCCCCAGCCCACCTGCAGCTGGAATCAAGGTTTTGTGCATGTCAGAGTGGAGTATGTTCCCTCCTCCAGCTGAGGGGCTGATGATTATACCCACTACCCACACAACAACTGTCTACTTGCATATTTTAAGAAAGTACATTCACCACGTAACTTCATGAGCAAAGGTAGGACTGGTTAGGAGAGGATGTTAACACAATTGTACATGTAAGGAACAGTCCATCATGCTCAGACTAATCACAAGTGCACTCAGACTTCCCATATGCCCTGCAGCTGCACCCTGAGCTGAGGGAGGCAGCACTCTATGCACTCAAAGCCCTGTGGTCTTCCAGCATTACAACTGTACCAATGCATGATTTAAAAGGTAAAATTATTACTATTCTCTTTCATTAAATAATAACAAAGGTGGCTTGTGGTCAAAGTTGTTTCAAGAGCAAGAATATTCTGCCTCCACTGTCCAAACAAAACAACACCACACCTCTAAAATATGATAACTTATATGATTTCTAACATGACTACACTAATAGGAAGAGTTACCAACTGCTCTAGATGAGCTGAAAATGCTTTAGAGAAGTAGCTGCAGTACAGATGAGGTAGTTCTTTAAGAATTTAATAGACCTTCACTATTTGTAAGAGTATTCAGACAGGCTGCAAACAATTCCTTCAGGCTCAAAATTTGTGCATCCTACTAGATAAAACAGCACAATAAGTAGCATATGATTTATTAGAACAAGACTCAAGTGGAAATAACTAGGAGATAATTAGCACACAAATATAAACGGAAAAACAAACAGGAGGGAAAAGACAGATGATTTCTGCATACACCCATGTTTTCATACCACAAAGACGATTAAGATAATGCTTAAAGCCTTCTTCACAAAAAAGCATTTTACTTTTTATGTCCCTCTACTAGTCACAGCTTCCAGGATATATGCTACAACCACTCCCAAAAAGAGAAAGTAAAAAAAAAAATCTCCTTAAGTAACAGTTCTCTTCATACAGGCTTGTTTTGCACTCTTCGGAAAAAAACACCCCAGAAAGACAATACTTCACCAGAAGGAGGCCATAACATTGGTTCTAAAATACAGAAAAGGAATTAAAACACTAGGGATCTAAGCAAGTCTCATATGAAATGACCTAGCCACAGGTCTGTAAGACAGGGCTACATATGGCTTCATAATTTACCTCTGGGTATTTTCCAGCTACATTGGGAGACTCCAGAATACCACTGTTAACTGATTGTTGTAGGCCTGTGTGGCCTGTAAGACAGGGCTACATACATAACAATCAGTTAACAGTGGTATTCTAGAGTCTCCCAATGTAGCTGGAAAATCCCCAGAGGTAAATTATGAAGCCATATTTTAATTCAAGAAACCCACCCTTTCTCAGACAAAAGTTACCACAGAGAACACCATTCCCCAGCTGAGCTGGGACAGCACGTGCCCAGGAGACAACGCTGTATGTCTGCTGTGTGCAGCATGTACTTCCTTCCTTGAATTGAAGCAGGAGAGACACAAGCCCCATCAAAACACCTCCATCAGCTTTGAATAGTCCTGAAAACAATGACGACATAGTCAGAGAGGAAACCACAACTGCTCTCTCTACATGTAGGATGTAGTGCTGCACCAGCCTACCGAGGGCTGAGGGAGAGGACAGCACAGACACTGCCACGGGCTTCGTATGGAACCACTGGGAGAGAACTGGGCATGAAGGACCAAGGAAAACATGAAGGTTACACACAGCCACTGAAAACAGCACAAGGCAGGAGGATCCCAGTATCACAAGTGACAACACAAAATCCCATGAACACCCGACGGGAACGAGGCTGCACCTGAGGGCTGAGGTGTTCACAGAATCACCTGGTACAACCTCCCTGCTCAAGCCATAGGGAGGTCATCCTAGGGCACACAGCACAGGATTACGTCCAGATGGTTCTGGAATATCTCCACTGAGGGAGAGTCCGCACCCTCTCTGGACAACCTGTCCCAGTGCACGGTCACTGCACATTAAAGAAGCGCTTCCTCACGTTCAGGTGGAACTCCCTGTGCATCAGTTTCTGCCCGTTGCCTCTTGCCCTCTTCCTTGGCGCCACCGAGCAGAGCGTGATCCATCCCCTTAGCACCCTGCCCTTAGATATTTGTACACCTTAATGAGGTCCCCTCCCAGTCTTCTCGAGACTGAACACTGTTCACGAGGTTGTTGCAGTGTTATCTGTTCCGAGAGCACTTCTGCGGAGCACACCGATGCCATGTATGAATACACAGCGTTTCCCCTTTTCGCTGAAAGCACAGGGAGAAGAAAACCCTCCAGGGGGTCAGCGCTGGGATCCTCAGCCGGCCCGGAGGGAGGTGCTGGAACAGCGCTGCCCACCTGGGACAGACCCCGAGTCCCTCCGGGCTCTGGGACGAGGGGCAGGGGAGGACAGAGGGAGGGACCGGGACCGGGCTGGGGGCGGACTGGCAGTGACAGGTCAGGGAGGAGGCGGGAGGGGATCCCACAGCCGGCGAGCGGCGGCGCCTACCGTGTACTCCCGCACTTGGCTGTGGAAGTTCTGCTCCCGGATCGTCACCTCGTCCGCTTCCATCCTTCATAGTCNCGCTCCCGCCCCCGGCCCCCCGCAGGGGAGGAGCTATGGGATGGGGGCGTGGTCAGACAAGGGGGCGTGGTTTCACGTGAAAAACATTGGGAAACCACGCCTGGGGGCGTGGCCAATGGGAAGGCGGGAGTGAGGGTGGGCGGGGCTGAGATGGGCGGGGCCAGCGCCGGCTGTGGGGAGAAGGGGCGGGGCTTGAGCAGCGCCGGGGCGGGGACGGCGCTGCCTGTCACAGAATGGTGGAAGTGGTTGGGTCGGGAGAGACCCCTGAGCTCAGCGAGGCCAACCTGCGACCCAACACCACTAAGCCAACCAGACCTCGGCACTAAGTGTCCAGTCTTTCCTTAGACACCTCCGCGGATGGCGACTCCACCACATCCCTGGGTAGCCCATTCCAATGTCTAATCACCCTTTCTCTGAACAAATTCCCCCTAATGCCCAACCCGAACTCTCTCTCCCGCAGTTTAAGACTATATCCTCTCATCCTGTCGAAACAAGCCACCTGTTTGTGCCCGTGCGGGGATGGCAGGCGTGTCCTGGGAGCAGGGAGACGGGAGATGGGACACCCGCGCTGCCCGGAGCGGGGGGACAGGGGTTACGACTGGTGTTCCATTTCCCCGGAGCAAATTTTTGTCTTTGAGGGGTTTCTGCTGCGTTGGTTTTCTGCTGTGGTACAAAGGTGCAATCTCCCTGTGGTTCCCTGTTCCCTCGACACACACAGATAATCTTCGTTTGCAAGCAGCTCAATTGTCTAAATATACACAAAAGGCTACTAATCTAGGACACGCTATAAAATATAGATCGTGGTTTAGCAAATCAAACACTTCTTTCGATCCAAATACGTATCATTTTTCTAAAGAAGTTTCAAAAATAAGGATCATTATCTGCCTATTTTCATCTATTGATACATTATACATGATGTCGATGCTAATTATAATTCCGACTATATTCACTCCCCAGCCTCTGGCCCATTTTCTTGGTCAACAGCTGATGGTGAAGTATTTATGAAATTTCATAGTTAGCAAAAGTAATCTTTGATGTATTTCTTGTTGTTCGGAGCAGCTGCAGAACTTCCTGCAGCTTCAGTTCTTTTGATAGTTGTGAAGATACACGCAAAGTATTTGCAGGCAGAATCACACCATGGATGTGAGAGGCCAGAAATGTCCCCAATCTCTCCCCTTCTGAAGCCCGCTGCTCAGTGAGGGAGGCTTTAGACATTCACTGAGGCTGTAGGAACAGAAGACCATTAAAAGCAGAGCTGAAAGAGCCACGGTCTTCGAGCTGCTTCTTGGCAAAAGCTGTGCCACTTTACAGCTGTTCCCTGCACAACACTAGATTCTGGCTGATAATAATATTACTGATATTATTATTACTCTTCTGGGGATTTTTTATTCACCTATTCCCACTTATCTTCAATCTCCTTTTCTTCTTCAGAGGCTGGAAGTGGTTGCCAAGAGGAATTTGACATGAGACTTGGGCTTGTGAGAGCAGCTAGTGCTGTTCTCTGCTCAGGAGCTGGTCCAGATTGAACAGTGTAACTACAGGCAAGGTTTATAGGTAGAAGAAATTTCTTTTATTATAACAACAAACACATTTGGGAAGAGCAGACAACTGTCTGGTATGTAAGAACCTGACTCCAGGTAAACCAAATTCTCTCAGAGCTGCCTACAGAAATATTGATATAGAGCAGACAGGTTCCCAGCTTTCATCATCTTGCATAAGAGTCACACACAATAAATTACAATGGCATTTTAACCATCATAACCAGGGTGTAAGCAACCTGGTGTTAAGCCTTCACTGGACTTGTGATGAAGACAGAAGTGGTGTAGCCAGAACAATCCAGATTTAAGACCTGGGGAGACCAGAAGGTCCAATCAAACCAGGAAAATGCTGCCATGGTTGGAGTTCAGGCCACAGGCAAGCAGCAAGCTGGTGCAGGCACAAGGATGACCCACAAGAAGCAGAGGGGAGAGCAAAGCTTCTGTAAGGAAGAAACAATAAAAGTCATAGTCAGGAGTCAGGGAAAGAAGAAAGCCTAAGGCAAGGACCCCGTAGCTCTTAGGAAACCTGTGCAGTACATACCAATGCCCTCTGCCTGCTGGGTAGGAATCTAGGCCTGAGGTGAGATCCAGTTCCTGAGCTGCCTGTGAAATGATTCACCCACTGTCAAGGAACAGCTCATGGAATCTGAAACTAAGTTTATTTCATTAAGGAGGTCTGAGAGCTTATCTAGGCACCAAGAATTTCATGCATTTCTAACTTTCTGCAGATAACACTGGAAGTTTGTAGGGAAAATGAGCTGTACTTTTGTAGCTGTTAAAGAAATTGAAGCCAAGATTTAGAAGAACTGAACTTTCCACTTGGCCTGTATGTTTTATTTTTAATCTATTGAATTTGAAATAAACCTGAGGAGGAGATACAGAACATCATTTGTTTCACTCTGTGGACTGGCAAGTGTCTTATTCAATTTCTGGGAGATGAATCATCAGAAACATGATATACATTTATATTTATAAAAAAGGCAGGGAAAGGGTGGAAACAGCTTCAGTCCTTTCTTGGGCAGAAGTTACTGCTCAGTTCTGAGGTGTCTACATCACAAAGGAAGGTCAGGGCAGCCACCACAGCAAAATCTATTTATATTGAAGGAAATCCAGTCCAGAGTAGGCAGTTCTTGCAAACTGATGAGAAAGCTGACTGATGATTCCTGATGGGAATACAAAAGCAGTATTTTGAATCATACCATAAAAAAACCCCTCACAAATCAAGTCTGAGGTACCTTGCACCAGGGAGTGGTCAAAAGACTTCTAGATGTTTTTCATCAATATTTCAGATGAAAGAAGACTGTGACAGAGGGACTGTCCTCAGCCATTCCTAGGACCTCAGTAAGCCTAAAGAACCTGGTCTAGGTGTAACCTATGCATGATTTAGGTGTAAATAGAACACTTTCACTTTCACTGGTAATATATAGCAACACACACACAAAGGCAATAATGAATATCAGACCTCTATCAAACTTACACTTAGTGATCCCTAACCTCTTAAAGTTGAGAGGTGTCATGAGATTTTGCTAGTTTGTTCCTTTTCAGCCTAGTTTTAAAACCATTTTTCAGCTTCAGGGTAACCCACTAAGTGTCTGGTACCTTGAATCTTCAAGGAAGGTATTATGTGCATAGAGTTACCTCTGAGAGTCTCTACAAGAAAATGTTGGGATATTCAAGCTAATAAAATTCAGTCAAATTGTCTAAAATGGAAGTTTCTAAAGTTGGAACTGTTTTACTAGGAATGATCCCTCAGAATTTGCCAATGGATTTTAAATCACTGCCTTTAACTGTAAATGTGAAATTGGCACCCTGCCTTTAAATATAAATTTATCTTGCAGCAGCTGAATAGGTGATGTATTCTTTTCAAGTCATCATTGAGCCAAATGCAGCTTGGACTAAATAGAAAACAGGAAGTTATTATCTCAGTTAATATGATGGTTACATACTTATATTCAAGATATTGTCTAAGAATTGGCCAGATTGAAGCCCAAAGCCCCATTTCGTATGTTGTAAAAATGACCATTGATTATAGAAAGAATTTAGGGTAAACTCACACCACAGATGATACCCAGCATGCTGCATACTCAAAAACCAGTTATGGGAGACAAAAAAAAATATTCAAAAGTTAAAATAGTATAAAATAAATGCTATGTTATCATAATTATATACATTAAGATTATTTATTGGGTGATTATTTCATTGTCTTATGTTTGGTAAATTGAAGCATCATAACTTGAGAAATCCAGATCAATCAGTCTTGGACATGGGTGCAACTTGAAATATTGCTGACTGACATTTCATTTCTATTCATAACTTCTACTTTCTATTTCTTTGCTTTTTTAGAACAAAAAAGTATGAAATTTTTTGTTCCAAATACTTCCAGCCTGTATCTTTATTGTGTCAACTCAGTAACAAGTCCCCAGCTAAATGCCAAATTATGACATAATATATCTCTCTCTACTTCTTTTAAAACAAGGGAAAGAAATTTAAAGTAAAAATTACAATGTTGGCACCAAAAACAGAAGAAAAAAGCATAATCAAAGTAATACAGTTTTGAACAAGCTTTTGAAATTAACATTTGAGTAAACTACCTGCATTACTTCTAACTTAGAGCTTGGTCCACTTTTAAACATTTTGGTGAGATTGCTTTCAATAGCAGGGAACTAGATTCAATGATGAATAAAGCCCCTTCTAATCCTTAAGTTTGTTTTGCTGATAGGAGCCTAGAGCCAGAAAACCTGCAGAGTTTACTACAGGCAGAGACAAACTCTGCAGGAGCTCAGTGTTGTCAGGTAAAGGAAGCATAAATGATGTCATGAAGCTAGAACAGTTTCAGTTCCATATCTAGGCAGCATGAAGTGACTGAAAGCTCTTTTTGCTTCTATTCACCTTTACTGTGTCTTTCATGTCCCACTGTGAGCATTCAAAGCACTCCTCAAATTAAAACAACAACCAAAAAAACTCACAACACGTTGCAGCCTAAACTTAGTTAGGAATGAGATAAAAGGGAATATTCAAGGATGTGTGGCTGCATCTATTAAGTCAAAGTTTACTTTCTATACAGATATGAACAAGTTCCATGCTGTGTATCCACGGCTGATTTGGCTAATTCTTCAAATAGGTATTTATTGGTAAAACTCCTAAACTACTGCCAGGATCAACAGTGTTACAGAGTTGAGGAGTCAAAAGCCAAACCAAACCAAACAAAAAAAACCCACAAACACACACACAAAAAAGCTTCCCTGTCACCAGTCTACATCTGTTTTGAGCCTAGAAATTACTGCTTGATTCAATCAGCCTCTGAAAGTTGTTCAGCTACAGTGGATGTGAATACTCCTTTTTATGATGTGTTCAATATTTAATTCCTGCTAAGCACAATTCACTTTAAAAATCTCCTTTACAGTCAGCTAAAAAGATCTACTCTCAGTAAACTCACTCTAAAGATTTTTCTCAAATATGAACTCAATTTTTTTTCTTTCATGCCTGAATTCTCTCCAAACTTTTAACATACTAAAACACAGGCGAAAGGACTGCTCCAGGCCCAGTTTCAGCAACTCTGAACAGATGTAAAATGACGTCCTTATTTTATGCGTTCTATTACAGACCATTTTAATCATTACAAAGGAAAACAGCACACAGATTCAGAGATGAAAAACATAATTACTTCCCAGAATTAAATGGAATGTGCAATTGAAGACACTTGTGTCTACTCCTGTCCTCCTGGTATCAGAGGTTTGGCTATATCTATGTAAAAGGCTTCCCTGTGGCAGATGTGAAGACTAATGGCTCTTTATCTTTGGTTTTGATTGCCGTGTCCACTTGCTTGCTTACACAGAGTAAAGCCAGTTTTAGGGACATTTTAATCCAGATACTACAGCAATCATTTCCTTGACATAGAAAATTGCAGCAACCTCTGAACTTCTTTCATATCAACCAGCAGCAATCTGTAATTTTTATTCTGAATCACTGATACAGCCCTGGTTCTGTAGGTAGGACCTCCACCCCTTGTTCCTGATGCATCCATAGACTTTTGACTGAATTCAAGCCTCTTTTGTTTTCTGCTTCCCAAACATTTGAGATTGCTCGGTATAATTAGCTCATCTTTGTAATTTACCACTCTCATTTCCAGTATTCAGTAATGTTTTTGTGTCATCTGCCAGTAATGATTTGCCAACCAGAATAAATACATCATTTAAAAAAATGTCGTTTCCATCTCTGGTTTGGTTTTTTTTAATCAAAATCAGTTTTTCTTATATTTTTTCCCATCTTTGGAAACTTCCTGATGTACTAAATACATATACCAGTTATTTTACTGGTTGCAAGTGTTATGTTTGCCCTTATGGAATATCAGCTTGCCAATATCACGGGTTGGTTCCATGGCAACACCATAATGGGATCCAAAAGAGTTATCTGACAGTGAAGTCAATATTATTTGTGTTAGCAAATAATCATTAGAAGCTTTAATGTCATTTTACTACTGGTTGAATAATAGCTCCAGCATATGTTCTGAAAGCAAAGTGTCACAAATGATTTTTCTGTTCTTCCAGAACAGATGCTTTCTTCAGTCCCGTGCTTTCTCTTCAATCTCTGTTTAGTTCCCACTCTTAAAGTGCCTACATGGTACCATTTTAAATGTCTCCAGGCCCTGCTCCACTTTGGTTTGTTGAGTGTGTGGCACCACATTATGTCTACACAACACACCACACAGGCTATAGAATCTCACCCATCACTATGTCTGTGCTTTCTCTGCAAACACTGGTGATCATTTACCTTCCGTTGTTTCTCTGTCCTTTTGGAATATTCTCCTATGATTTGTGGGGCAGGCAACATCTTTCATTAGACATCTTAGTGTGCCAGTCTACTATTGATTCTAAAAGATGTGGCCATGCATTAGCTGTATTATAAATGATGAAACTGCAAATATCCACCCATATTATCAGTTTCTGACTACTTAACATGGCTGTACTCATTGTCCTTTAAAAAAAAATTAAATCATTAAATCATTAATCTGCTGGACCATCTGTGCTTACTCTGAATGATCCTCAAGCTATTTTTTGCTAGTTACATAATTTTGAGGAATTTTATAGTTTTTGGAGATGATAGGTTGCAATGAGAAATCCATAATGATTAAAAAAAACATTTTTGTTTTTCAATAATTTTATTTTTTTCTCTCTTAAATTCAGTATCTGATTCATCATGACTAAGATGACTACTGTTAAATATCACACAGAAGGCATTTCAAAAATCTATCCAGGATTAAACTACAACCGTTTTTCAGCCTGGGTGACAAAATCACATTGCATAAATTTAGTTTTTGAAAGTAAGCCATGGACCTTTTATGAAGGACTTTTATCCAAAATGCTAGAAATTTTAGAGGAAATTAATCATCTTAATTTCTAAAATTAATAGGTGTAAGATTTATTCTTAAATCATGGATACTCCCTTCTAATTAAATTCAAATGTGTTTAATGCATCTCAGGAGTGTTAAGATAATAAGTAGTCTTTTTCTGGAACTTAACATCCTCGATCCCTGTCAATAATTATATTGGGTGACTAATAAAATATGATGCCAGGCATTTTTTAAATCTTTATCTTCCTCCTCTGTCTCATTAGCAAAATGAATAGGTTTGCACCACAGGCACCACCTAATCTGGAGATTCAATGTTGTTCAAGGACATAGCAAATAAATTTCAGTAGGTATTCTTTCCTGCAACAGTCACATACAAAATGCACTTTTACAGCATCTGCCGGTTGCCATCCTAAAGTTTCTTATCTTTCTGTAAGAGTATTGCCATTGTAAAAGCCACCAAAGGCTGGAAGACCAAAAAGGGCCACTACAACTGTCAAGTCTGATCTCCTGAATAGGAGAACTTTATGCAGTTATCCCATCAAAAACAACACCCCTCGTAGAGCTCCAATGACCCCTGTTTGATCTACAAAACATACGGCACTCACCCATTCCACTGGTGGCCTATCACAAAATGCTGACGTGGTAAGAATAGGCTATTTTATAACATAAGACAATGCTTATTTTCAGAAACTGGACTCAGCTCTAGCAGGCCTTTCAACAAAAATCATGCCTGTAATGTGAAATTAGCTAATTTGTTCTGGAGAGTTTAATTTCCTTTCTCAAGTAGATATTACATTACAGTAATTACACCTCCAAGTAAGAAAAAAAAAAAAGGCAGGCTCCTCAATCCCTAGGATGAAATATAGTCTTCTGGTCCTCATATAATGGCAAAAGCTGTCTCTAGTGACTTTAAACATCTGGGTATATCTAAGTGTTTGAATGGAAGACTCCAGAGATTCCATACTATCTTATAAGTGGGAGGATAGAACAAAGAATAGGTTGTGGATCATCCAATTCTTTAAAATATTTTCTTCTTCCTAATTTTAGATCCTGTAAGCCATACATTAAACTCAAATTATACCCACCCTGCCAGTGATTGCAACTGCAGAGATAGCTCATGCTGAATACTCCATCTATGTCTGCACTGCAAGACACATTTGTGATATTTGACCATATTTTACATATGGTGTGTCACACAGAATCACAGAATCTCTCCAACTGGAAGGGACGCATAAGCATCATCACATCCAACTCCCTGTTCCTTGCAGAACTACCTGAATCTGAACCAGAAGCATCTGAACATTGCTCTTAGTCATATGGTCAATTTACACAACATACTGGAGAGCATGTGGCTGTCCTACAAAATCTGCAAATCCAAGGTTTGTCTAGAGACTATTATCCACACACTTCTCTGTCATCCGCTTTCTTCACTTACACCTATTCTGACTTGCATAGAGAGGTTGTTGCCAAAGACTGTGTCTTGCAAACCAGGCCACACTTCAAAAGAACGCTGAAAAAAACTACAATAGAAACCATCTCATAAAAGTGAGCCCTTTGTCTTGAAGCCAGCTCAAATAAGGCGGACACTTACCGTACATTGAAAGATATAATTCCATCTTCCTGTGTTCATCGACATACCTGGTACCTCTCAAAGTACATTCAGACTAAGTACAAGCAGAGACTGCAGTTCACCTTTTCCCTGGGGGAGGCTGTCAGGGCCCTGGATGTCCCAATAGGTCCCTGACCAGCTCCACCACGAACCTCCATCTGTGCCTCATCTACATACAGACCCCTGGGCAGGTGGCAGAGATTAGACATATCCACCTAAAAAAAACCTCCTCACCCTGCCTGGTCCACACTGAACATGCTGGGGAACAGGAATTACTCTGGGTATGGGAGTGTTGCAGAAACTTCAGGGCTGTAATCTGCCTCTGTGGCTGGGCTTAGCATCCTCTGGGGTTCCAAAGTCACCACAGAGCTGTGAGAAAGTTCCTGATTTTACATCTCTCCAGGTACTGTATTTCTAAATGAGGGACATGCCAGTCTACATTGTCATTAGAAAAAAAATTCCAATATATCACAGTTTAAGAGTGGTGGGGGCTGGTCATGAGTCAGCTGTTATGATGTCCTGGCACATCCCTTTCCTCTGATCTCAGAAAGCTGAGATACCACTAGCTATGTCAGAAGTGTTTCAAATGCTCTCTCTACCCCACCTTCTCCCTGGCCCAAAGAGGTAATCATACTTTTGGCCTTGCTATGGGTGTTCTTCAGCTTCATTATCTCTAGCCAAGTCCCACTATTTTCCACATGTTCCACAGTGATATGGCTGCTGCAGTCAGGCCTTCCAAAAATTATGGTCTCGCCTTATAAAGTTAAAAAGCATATAGGTCCCTATGGCCCCTCATATGACAAGTTCAGAGCTGATGATGAGCTCAGCTCCCCACAGTATGCTGGTTCTGTACAATACATGTGGGGACAGAAGGTTGCAGAGTTTTTAGAGAAGCAGAGAGACAAGGAATATCTCCAATGTGAAAGCAGGTAGACATTCCTTCATTCATATTCCCTACAAACTGGTTACTGCTCAACTTCAAGAACCTAGAATTTATTTTCAGTACTGCTAAGGTTATAAAGATGTCATCTGCTTGAGACAGATGGTCTTTTGTTTCTGAATTATCTTACACTGTGAGCAATCACTTATTCAAACTGTAGAGATAGTAAAAAGTTAACAGTGTTTCATAGGATACACTCCTACTGTTTTACATCTTGTGCATTGATACCACAGACTTTATTTGCTTTTACAGAAACAATATTTTTTGCACTGTTGCTAATTTGCCAATAACTGAACATACATTAAAAGTCACTATAAAGCACAGGGGAAAACCTGGGTACAAAGGAGTCACTTCATCCTAAAGAGTAAAAACAACAAACCATAGGAAATAACTCTGCGGTTTGTAGTCACTGGTAAAGTATTGCACAGGATGTATCACATCCTGAAGTACTGGTAGTACTGGTACTCTGTCATAGCATATGACAGAGTTTTGCTATTTATGAAGCCACATCTGCACTGAATGCTGTTTCTGTAGCTCAACAGCCCACATCCCTACACCATACTGTCCTGTCATCATTGAGGGTATCCAAGTGCCATTACTCCGGGCATACACTGACATGGTACCATTGGCATCTTTAAACCCCAGCCCATGGCACACTTTGATCCATTTATAGTCTCATGCTCCCAGAATTGGCATCATTAGAATATAATTTCAGACCCATTTGCTGTCTCATTGTGTATTAACACCTGGATATCATCAACAAAGTACGAAAACAGCCAGCCTCTCTCAGACAGGTCTTTCTCCTTACTTCAATTCTGTTACCAAAGCGACTTTTAGTCTGGAATGCATTCAGAGTGGTAGCAAACCTGTGAGGGAATTTATTATTGAGCATTGCTCTGGTCCTAAAAAACGCTATAGGATATGGCATACATTTGGAATTTCTGTTGTAGTGGCAGAGATAACAGTGCAGTGAGTTCACCATTTTTCCAAGTTCCCTTCACCCCACGGCCCACAGTAAAACTTTAGCACCACTCTACTGAGATGCAATTTTTTAATGGCTGAAATGCCAGCCATACTCCTTCCCTTCCTCTGTCTTGCATCCCCATCACTGACTCCCACATTGAAAAGCATCACTACACAGCAGGATTTGCTGGTACATGCTTCTACCTTTCATATTTTCTGGTTGTAACTCGAGTCATGCCAGGTTTGAGGGAACATGAGCTTTCCTGTCAAACAGCTCTGAAGGAAGCCTCAGGTTCCTTCTCTGGGGCCTAAAGAACCTTACAGGATATCTGATTCAAAAACATTTTTGTCTATTCATGTTCTAAAATTTATCACATAGTTTGGCACTTGTGAAGTAATCCTGCAGCAGACACTGTACAACTCCAAGTTCCCTACATCTAATTGATTTTTATATTACTGCAGGCTAATAAACTCCATAGAGCCTCTGAAAAACCCAAGTAAGGATTTCATCTGAGCAATTTGCAAAAATACTCAAGCAAGCACTTCTCAGGCTGTAGCACTTACCCTGTCCAGCTTTGTTCTTGTTCAATTTGTTCCCACTGCCCCTCAACAGTACTGACACAGCAATACAAGGCCAGACAGACCTGGGGAAAATAACCTAGCAAAAATAAAATATTTAATCAGAATGACTTGTCTGAGCCAGTTAATTCTGTGTCCACACAACAGAAGGAACAGTGTAACTGAGCAGAGGGAGCTATTCCAGCCAGCAGTTACGGAGAGAAATGCTTGTGAGCTACCTTGTACACACAGAGCAATCACAAATATGTTTTACCATTTGGCCAATGCCATTTGTAGTACTGAGAGTAGAAAATGTGAGGAACTGTATTGTCCTTTTGCTCTGCACTCACACAATCCTCGCAAAGGATTTGTGAGACAAGAAATAACTATAGATCATAATTTTCAGATAGCTCTTCCTGCCCTGTGTTATGGAATATTTTTGCACAATATCAGCAGGACAAGTTTATTACACTTTTGCTGGAAGAATTTGTTCAAAGATTCACTCGTACCTTAGATTTTAAAGTGTACATTTTCAAATCACTAAATTAATTTCTGCATTGAGTGCATACTCACGCTTAAAGTGTGTTTGTGTAGTTACACATCTATTTATGAGTGTGTATGCTTATTTTTATCTATATTTAAAGTTCTCTGAAATATAGTTACCCTGCCATAGTACAAAAACAACCTTGTACAGAAGATAGTACTACATAGAGTCCTCTATAAAAGCTCTTTTTGTGAGCCAAAATACATACTAATTTGCATCCTGAATTAATTTCAGTCAAGGTATGGGTATTACCTTTTTTTTTTAACAAAATCAATGTCTATTGAGTTTTCTGAAAACAGCATTTTTGCCCTTACAACAAAGCAGCAGCTTATTCTTTCATATAAGTTTGTGTGTCTGTATATGAAAAAAAAAAAAATCTAATTATTCTTAGTGCCTCTTTAGCCTATCATTTTATTTTGCAGTTTATGTTTTATTTTCTTTAGAGGAGCACTGAAGTTTGTGCCTGAAATAAACTATTTATTTTAAAATGGAGGAAATATTTAAATGGCTACTTGAATTAAATACCAGAACAAATAAATTGAAGTATTATAAACTGAAAAAATTATTATAGACAAATCTGAAATATACATAAACTAAAACATGATCTTAATTATCTTCCTCTGTTAGATGCATCATTGCTTGCACAAAGTCATGTACCCCAAATCAATGTCTTCACTTAAGCTACGCTCTGGGGGGAAAAAAAAAATGGGGGTTTTGACTACATAGAAATATAATAAGAACTCCACAATGTGACCTATAGTTTTTACTGAAATAAATTAATGGATGGCATGCAGATGCCAAGATTAAATAGAGTAATAACAAAACATTAGTAAGCACTTTTAGTGTAATTAAATTTTTGATGTATTGCAATTTTTAGTGTGTAATTATTTTTGAAGGAACTCAAGAGTAATACTGGATCACACCCTTATTCAACCTAGTTACTAAAGAATAAAGTATGGCAATATTTTTAAATTCTATTGCAGAATAATGGTGTATTGTCCATCACAGATAATGATGGCAAGGTTTTCCTCATCTGATAATCACTCATAGTGATTACCTAATAAAAGGACAATCCTTGGTACTGTAAGAACCTCTGGTCAGTCCAGAATGTAAGCAAGAATTGAGATGTGCTATATAAAGCATCTCAGTTTGCAAGTGACCTTGAATCTGCTTCCTTATTGCTGGAGGTTGGGATTGTTCCATGGCTACATTCCCAGTCTGCATCAAGGGGCTGCTGGTAACATCAATCTTAAACACGAGTCTTTAAAACTATTTTTGATGTTGGCCTTGAACAAGTCTAATAATTTCACTTAATCACCTCTGTTTCGACATAAAAACTGGAATCTAGACTGACTTCTAATTTTTCATTCTTGTGAAATCCAGCCACAGGTTTTCTGTCTGCCATCAAATATCTGGAATCACAATTAGATAAAATATGTCAGATGCCCTGTGACATCCAGCCATCTTTATTGTATAAAAGTCCACTTTCAGCTTAGAGCAGAATAAATGTGGTTTGACTCAGAGGTCAGTCCTTGGGAAGAAAAATGAGAAGTGGAATCATTTGCATATTCAAACATGCAAATTGAATGCATCCAATTTGCGTTATTTGTCTCCTAATGAGAATGACCTTTTCTGCTGATGGGAAAAAACAACTGAAATTGGGCATATGAAAGTTATGAAAGAATAAATTCCAAATCTCTCACAAACAGGTCAAGTGCTTGTTCTTGTGAATTAAAAAATAGTCAATGTCATATTGAACCCCAAATCCCAGTGCTTTTTCATCTTTAGGGACACCCAGGTTACGTTCAGTATCTGAATTTTGTTACTCAGATGTATCTCTAATAACGCTTCTTGCCGAGCACAACTTCCTCTTCACCACCCTTTATCAGGAACATCTAAACAGTTCCCCCACTACTAATGTGGCTCAGGTTAACACCGTAATATCCCTATAATTATTTTGCATAATAAAATTTGAAGCTTTAAAATTCCAGTATTAGGTGACCTGCCCAAGGCTACAAAGAGCGTGTTACTACAGCAAGGTTGAAACTCAGTTACATCTGATCTTCAGTCTTGTGTAGATCAAGTTTCTTTCAATACTGAAATTGAAACAGAAAGATGCCATGATCAATTTACCAAAAAAGCAGCATTAGGATCACATAGCCTGTGTTGTTCTACTTCTGTGAATGCCAGAGAAGGAAATGAGTCCTGCATACAGGCAGCTCATTCTGTAGACTGATATCATTGTCACTACTGATATGTATTCTAGACATTAATTATCTTCTCTACTAGGAAAAAAAAAAAGAATATATATGGTCAAATTGCCAGCATGCTCCTCTTCCTTTCAAGCTTCCTCCTTCATCTGCAGAGCTCAAAACCAGGCAGTAACATCACCACATAGGTAACAGGTCTTAGAACTGGAACCCACACAGGGCTCAGGACTAATTAAAGAGCTTAGAATTCAAACAAACATCTTGACACAGCTTAGAAGCAAGGGCACGGTCATTTATTTTTGTTGTTGTTTCTTTTTCATTATGATGCTGAAGGAGGCCCCTGTTAGGGATCAGGGCCCCGTATTGTGAGGATTTATTTAAACACTTAATGAAAATATGGCATCTACAGTTAAGAATTTACAACTGCAATTATAAGATGAAGAATAAAACTGTCTCTTCAGTTGATTTCTGTAATAATAAAATTCTAAATTATACTAACACATACCTCATTTTAAGTGTGCATTTTCCCATGATTATACATAGGAATAGAATGCAGTAAGCTTAACACTGCCACTCTGGAAGTGCATCCAGATGAATGTGGGTTGTCCTAAAAATAGAAATCTTACCTTTACCACCAGTAAGCAAGGAGGAAATTTCCACTGAGGAGGAAAAAATTCAAGCAGTACAGAACCAGCCAGCTGTCTAGGCACACACATACAGTTGTGTAGAGCCTTCTTCTTAATGTTAATTTACTTGTCAGTATGCTTTTTTTTTTTTAGAAAATTATTCAGGAGAACAAAAAGGACAAACCCTTTCATGACAAACAATGTAATTACACTAAAAGGGTTTTCGTAATTGTTCCTGATTTCACCTGTGTTTCAAAACCTATTTCATATTGGCCACAGATGTAAATGCTTACAGGCTGGGCAACAGAAGGACCAGCTGTAGTTGTTGAATAATGAATTCTCCTTTAAAGCAGCATGGGAAATAACTGTCCTGGTAATAGCAATTTCTGTAATCTACTAATGGTGTAATTTTGTAACTGATTTAGGGTGATCTTATTCTGTGCTGCTACTGGAAGGAGCAATTCTCTTCATTTTCTCACAGCTAGCTACCTCTTTGTGTAGCTGAACCACAGAGTTAATCCACTTCAATTTAAAAACTTCTTAGCTCCCTTGAATTTGGTGGATTATGCTATAAGCCTGGGTGTTGATAGAGGAAGGATAAGGAAATGTATTACCTGGACAAACGCACGACAGATTGAGATTGACCTAAAGTAGCTGCAAAAGTGTAGTTTTGAAAGATGGCAATTACTCAAAAGGGATGTCAACAGGTAGGTGGAGGAGTAGTTTAGAATAGGATCTAGTGTCAGGTATGTGCCAGACAGAAATTGTGTAAACATGAGTTTACTTTAAATCATGTGTATATGGTTTTGTTCTGCTGCCCTGTCCTGTGCATATGAGTCACCCAACCAGGTACCTCCAAGGCACTTGCCTGCAGCTAAAACAGGCTTGCAAGGCTGCCTTTTAAACACTGGGTTATGGAGCCTAAAGCACTGGCCATCTCATCCTTATGCAGAAGCCTAAGATGAATTAGATGAGTTTTTTCTCTAAAAGTCATTATTTCTCTCCATCTGACTATAAACAGAGAGCAAGGTGGCAGGCTCTGCTGAAGATGGTTGTCTAAACTGGAGGAGAAGTCTATCTTGTCTGTCAGGTTTAACTCAGTGTGGCTATTTCAAAGTACTTTGAGAGAATGGTCTGTGACTAGAATGGGGCAGGCACAGTTCACTGCTGCACTGTGGTTATGGTCAGGGAAATAGAGCTCCTGAACAGGAGCTGTATCTGAAATTAATACTGTATTATACATAATAACGTAATGTATTATGGGAACTGAGATCAGGATATAGAACAGCAACCAACATGTATAAATCAATATAATTATTTCAGTGCAAGTTACCAGATCAAGTTTGCTGATATCCCAGAAAGATTTCCAAATACTTCACTGCATTTGCCTCAGCCACGTATCACATTTTGCATGTTTAACAAAGCCTCAGGAAGAATGCAGTAACACTTTTGGTGATAGCTAGGAGCACCCAACTAAGCTGAAAAAGCTGCTGGAAATTGTCCCTGAAACGAATCGGCTTATACTTTGTATAAAAAAAAAGACAGTGTTAGCAGTGGGGTGCACAGTAACATTGGACCCTACTACTGGTGCAACTGCTCCTGTGTCAGTGGCACAGCACTAACTTGCAAGTGTTTTCACTTTTATAGATAATTAATCAGGTAAGAGGTGATTTTAACAAGTTAACAGTAACTGTTAATTTTAGGAAATTTGTTTATTGACTTCAGCCTTTCCCAGGCATTCATTCTAGTGTGTCACTCCTATTTCCAAGTATTCTTTTTCTAAAGTTGCCTTGTCAGAATTGGAGAAATAGCTAATAACAAACGATCTTCAGGAGGGAATAGAATTACAATCGGTATATTACAGCAAAGCAATTAACAACAAGGAAAAAAGAAGAGAGAGAAAAGGAAATGTCCCTTCTAATGTATTTACAGGTTTTTGATACAATACAAGTGTTACTTGGATAAGGTCAGTATTTAGCACAGAGTTAAGTGTCTCACAGAGACATTTCTTGGCACAGAAGCTTTGATTATATAAATTTCATATAGGAAATGCCAAGTGCCATAATGTGAGACTTTGATCAATGGTGTCATTCTGATTTACAATTGTATTTTTTTAAACTGTGATGTGCACAAAACACTAATTTAAAGGCTCATTTTCATTGGAACTTACCTCTTCCTTTAATAACAAGAAAGTCTGATTATGTTTTTTCAGTCATCATTGTATCACGTATTAGATAATCTCCTTATAGTTTAAAACTAAAAATGCTAATGGATTGGGGAAATGGGTTTCTGCTTTCACTCAGCATATCTGTCTTTTTTATGCTTGTCTTTTGGATCATTTATCTAAATAATAACCTTTAGTACTCACGCNAGCTAGGAGCACCCAACTAAGCTGAAAAAGCTGCTGGAAATTGTCCCTGAAACGAATCGGCTTATACTTTGTATAAAAAAAAAGACAGTGTTAGCAGTGGGGTGCACAGTAACATTGGACCCTACTACTGGTGCAACTGCTCCTGTGTCAGTGGTACAGCACTAACTTGCAAGTGTTTTCACTTTTATAGATAATTAAACAGGTAAGAGGTGATTTTAACAAAGTAACTGTTAATTTCAGGAAATTTGTTTGTTGACTTCAGCCTTTCCCAGGCGTTCATTCTGGTGTCACTCCTATTTCCAAGTATTCTTTTTCTAAAGTTGCCTTGTCAGAATTGGAGAAATAGCTAATAACAAACGATCTTCAGGAGGGAATAGAATTACAATCGGTATATTACAGCAAAGCAATTAACAACAAGGAAAAAAGAAGAGAGAGAAAAGGAAATGTCCCTTCTAATGTATTTACAGGTTTTTGATACAATACAAGTGTTACTTGGATAAGGTCAGTATTTAGCACAGAGTTAAGTGTCTCACAGAGACATTTCTTGGCACAGAAGCTTTGATTATATAAGTTTCATATAGGAAATGCCAAGTGCCATAATGTGAGACTTTGATCAATGGTGTCATTCTGATTTACAATTGTATTTTTTTAAACTGTGATGTGCACAAAACACTAATTTAAAGGCTCATTTTCATTGGAACTTACCTCTTCCTTTTAATAACAAGAAAGTCTGATTATGTTTTTTCAGTCATCATTGTATCACGTATTAGATAATCTCCTTATAGTTTAAAACTAAAAATGCTAATGGATTGGGGAAATGGGTTTCTGCTTTCACTCAGCATATCTGTCTTTTTTATGCTTGTCTTTTGGATCATTTATCTAAATAATAACCTTTAGTACTCACGCCTCTCTTCCAATGAACTAAAAGACGTTAATGATTAAAATCAGTGA